>JAWNZC010000082.1:1942500-2182707 GCA_035771165.1 Paragorgia papillata | reverse complement strand
TCTTTTGAAAAGAGCTTTCTCAAGTTCTGTTTTCGCATCGTTCTTTCAAAACTTTCATACTTGAAAACCCATGGCGGTCAACATTGTTTAGCTTCCCTTTCCCTAGAAGAAATACCCAAAAAAAACATTTCCACCTCTCTTTCCTACACCCCTTTCCAAGATGATTAAAGGTATGCCAAACTAAATTGGTTGTTTCAAAACTGAAGGCCCAGTGTAAGATTAACAGACTGCTAAACTGGTTTACTGTATTAGGCTTCTTTAAATAAAGTGTATTATTACTCGATTTATTTTTATCTTTCTTTTAATTGGTTGAGGGACGGCTACGTCACCTGCAAATAACTGCCTACAAATAACAGTCTGCTCATGCGCATTAGCCGGAGATGTTGTTTTGCAGCAAATAATATTTTGCTCATGCGCGTTACACTCAATTTCGGCAAACGTAAATCGCTCATTCAGCCAAGCTGGAAAGAAATGAATGGACATAATTACAGGTAAACAATGTCAAATAAAAAATAAATCGAATAATAAAACAATTATTGAACTCGGTTTTCACAAAATATCGTGATTTGTCAGTATCTCGCAGTTCAGTTATTTGCCTCTGCCTTCGGCATCGGCAAATAACTGATCTGCTCGCCACTGACAAATCACGATATTTTGATCAACCTCATCCAATAATTGTTAATTATCACTTTATTATTATTATTACTATTATTATTTTTACTATTATTATTATTATTTTATTATAATTATTAATATTATTATTATCATCATTATCATCATCATAATTATCATCATTAATATTATTATTATTAATATTATTATTATTATTATTAATGGCTTGAAATACCTATATCAGGAACACTTAGTACTGTCTACCTAACCAGAAACAAATTTGGTCTTAATATTTGTCCTCCATCTGTCAAATTCACCCAATGCCAAACAGTTCTCCGTACAGCTCTTAAAACATCTCCAAACCAAGCAATCAATGAACTCTGGAAGTCAACTAGTAACAGCACAAATATCCAGTATGATGTCTATAACTCCACCAAGCAAGTTCTTAAGGACTTTCGCTCTTGACAAGAAGATAGACTTCATAAACATTTAACCTGTCAGGGATCCTTTTTCTCCAATATTACTAAGTTCTCCTTTCCCCAGCTTACGAAAATATGGTGTGCGTCTCAGTCCAACCTCCCGAAAAATATTTTTAATTTTACAATGCGATATATGAATAACTCTCTTCCCACGCGCAAAAACCTTGCAAGATGGGGTGTATCACCAACTTCAGATTGTTCTCTTTGTCTGGCTCCAGAAACTCTTCTTCACGTAGTGGCAGGTTGCCAGTCGTACCTGGAACGATTTACATGGAGACACGACTCTATCTTGAACTTTCTCGCAACGACCCTACAGACCGTAAGTGGTTCAGGTCTTTATGTTGATCTTCCAGGTTATAAAAGTCCATCCATAATAACTGGTGACACATACCGTCCAGACTTGCTCCTATCAACTCCAAGTACTGGATGCCTCTACATTGTTGAACTGACTGCTGGTTTTGAGTCAAATCTTCAAAACAACGTCGATCGTAAAAAATCCAAATATTCAGAATTAATAAGGGAACAAAGTCAAAGTGAACAATTCAGATCTGTTAAATTTGTAAACCTATCGGTTAGCTGCCTTGGTGTCTTTGCAGCAGAATGTTCTACATTCATAGAAATGCTGAATGATCTTAGTCTTGACAAGACTCACCAAAAATATTGTATTAATAGAATGACGACGATCGCAATCAGAACCACCTATTACATATTCTGTTGCCGAAACAAGGAATGGACAAATCCTGAACTGCTAACTTTTTAAAATTATTGTACTGTATATTTGTATTATGTTGTTATATATAGTTATTAGTTATATATTGTTAGTGTTGATTCAAGTAGCCGATTGTAAATTACCTTAAATAAGCGATATTTACAATTGTATATTATCTAAAAAGACATTTAATAAAGTTTCCACTATTATTATTGTTATTATTATTATTATCGTCATTATCATCATCATCATCATTATTATTATTATCATCATCATCATCATCATTATTATTATTATTATTATTATCATCATCATCACCCTCATCATTATTATTATTATTATTATTATTATTATTATCATCACCATCATCAGCATTATTATTATTATCATCATTATCATTATGACTTAAATAAAGTTACAGTAATATTTATGACATCCCAGGTGACAATCTTGTCAAGATCTTGCAAGATCTTGTAAGATCTTGTAAGATCTTGTAAGAACTTGTAAGATCTTATTAAATGATCTTATAAGATAAATCTTGCCAAGATCTTACAAGATCTTGTAAAATCTTGCAAGATCTTATGATAAAATCTTATAAGAAAAATCTTGTAAGATCTGATAAGATTTTACAAGTTTATGTAATTTGAGAAAAATAAATCTTAAATCATATCTTGTAAGATCTTATAAAATGTTTTTAAAGAAGTTTAGAACAACTGTTCTTGAAATGTAAGATTTCAAACTGGTCACCGTATGTAGGTTTATATTTTAAGTATAATATGATATACTGAATATGCCATGGCAATAAAATGCAATTTAATTGTATAAATTCTTTGAGATACAATAAACATGTTGGTAAAAAAAATTATGTAATATCAACTGTTGCTGATATGACCATCTTGTAACATCTGATTATGTAGTCCTTTATACAGATTATATAGAGAAAACAAACTTTGACGAGATGTTAAAAAAATCTTACAAGATCTTATAAGAGCCTACAAGATCTTACAAGATTTTGTGTTCAATCTTGTAAGATCTTATAAGATCTTGTGTAAGATCTTGTAAGATCTTATAAGATCTTCTGTTCACTCTTGTCTGATCTTGTAAAATCTTGTGAAATCTTGAAAATTCTTATAAGATACGGTATATCTGGTTTTTTATTACATCATTGTAAAATTCATTTGATATACTATACTGTAGTAATAACATCGAATGCTTCAAGAAACATACTGAATTACGTGCGAAAGCTACGATAGACAATTTATAAAGAATAAAATAATCGATTGGGTTACAAAGTCTCTATCATTGACCTTGGCTTCATTTTGAATGTGACGAGAAACATTGTCAATGCGTAACTTTTCGTCATCTGATGATGAAGATGGTGAATAATTTTGAGTCAATATTGTCGCGAAGAATTTACTGTAGGTGCTTGCTTGCGACGTTCTCGGTTGTACGTACTTGCTACTGGCACAGGTGACCTTCGACAACGATATTCTGATCGGTTGGCGCAGATGACCTCCTCGCATATTTAATAGGTGTTTGTGGTGTATCTGTTAAGCTGTTTTCCGAATCTGATCCTTCACATCGTAACAAGTGTGCCATATCTGGCCCTTTTACTAATTTGGGTAGATTGCAGCACTCAACATACACTTTCTTTTGGCTTGCACCGACCTCCACCGGTTAAAAAGGGATGGAAAGGTGTGGAAGAAAATCTGTGAAACACTAACGGATATCGGAAGTTTGTATTTGCGCGATCCCTGGAGGCTGAAGACTGTAACAAAAAATTTCCTCGCACAAACTGGATATTATTTTATTAAGTATTTCTCTACTGATATTTGAATTCGATTGATATAAAACGTTTCAATTTCAAACAAATTTGACATGACATCGCAAACCTTTTTCGGTGCCATGCGTGCATGTGCCCATATACCACGTGGTCGGCGGTGAGTTATAAGTTTGCCTATTGGTTTGCCATGTGAATCACGTGAGTGCATACGTCAGTTTGTTCACACATTCTACCTGTATCTGGTCATATGTTCTATCATTTCTCTGGCTGCTGGCAATCGTTATCGACGCACTTCGGAGAGTTCAGTGTTCTTTCTTTAAATTTTGAAACATGATTCCAAGACAACTTCAAAACAAGACACGCGTAGGTAAGTTAAGTATTATTCGTTACAGTATTTCATATTTTATGGCAATTACTGTTTAGAAAAGGCTGCTAAGAACATCGTCATAACTCGCTGTTATAGATTTTGCGATGATTGGAACATTAACGATTGTTTTCTTTGTTGGCAGAAGCTGAAAATATGAAAGAGTGATATTTTGTATTCTTTGAGAACGAGGGAACTTATATAGCATCACGTATGAGGATTTCATCAAGGGAAGACCCCAAGTTAAGTATTTGGTCATAGGTGGACCTGTAGATGTTCGACATGGGAAAAGAATATTATTCACTGGGAAACTCGTAAGTCAAGGTAGGGAACTAAATTTAATATTTACTGCTTTATCTTCGATAGTACACATATGCATGACCCTACGGGGTAATATATTTGGCAGACTTGTACGAAAAAATAAACTAAAGGCAGGATCAATTTTGTTTAATTTTATAAGCACAAGTATTTCTTAGATCAAGCTTGTTATGTTTCCTTTTTTCTATCTCAAACGGCAGACTTGTCTTGAAATGTCGGTAATTGCTCGTTTATTATTTGCTGATAAATGTTGAAAGCGTCATGTTATTAAGAAGTTAAATATTTTATATATCCCTATAGGCGTTTATTCTGACATTTTTAAATCTATTTATAATTGGTTTAGTCACTTTTATTAGTCACTTTAATCAGTGAAGTGTCAAAAACAAGAAAGCGGAACACACTGCTTTTAGTTTTCCGCTTGTATATATATATATATATATAGAAAGATTTAATTTCCTTTTTTCTTTAATCCGTTCGGCTGTAGACTGACAGCCGAAAGCTCGTTACAATAAAATTTTTTGATCAGAAAACGTCTTGTCTAGTATTATTTAAGTATAGTTAGTTTATGTCGCGTTGGAGAGGAATTGCGCCGTGGCGCCCCGCACAAATTAATGACTCAACTGAGGATAATTTATCGCTTAGAACACAAAGAACGCTAGACGACAGCGATTTTTTTCGTTTTATATAAGCTAATAAATTGTTTCTAAGACCCCGTTTACACTAGAGCAAATGTATCCGGATTCACATTGTTTTTCATCCCCATGGGAATAAAATGTGAATCCGGAAACTTTTGCCCTAGTGTAAACGGGGTCTGAAACGTAGATATTTTGGACGTCGTTTGGGCTAAACCATGACAAGGCGTGCTTTCGCTGTGAGATCAGTTTATTAACAGTTGATGACAGAGTGAGAATTTTAATGTCATACCTAACTATTGCGTCTTGTTTGTTTGCCACGTAATTCAAAGTGTCCGGCCCTTTAGGTCATAGGACTGAAAGGTGGCATATTGCTGCAATGGAAAAAACACACTGACAAACGGAGTATACGTAACGTTTTTCTAGAGTGAACCATAAGGTGAACCACGGGTGAACTGACCAAATGTATAGATAGCTGGGTATAATAAAAACTTAAATTACATAATTTTTGATTTTTCTCCAGTTCACTCGGAAAGTTTGATCTTTGCTAAAAACGTTTTATAAACACCAACGACTAAAATTTAAACAGATAAGTTGATAGACGTATCTATCAACTATTTATATATTTTCAAGAAGCTGTTACCCATTACGACAAAGCTTAATGTGCAAATATACTACCATCTTTATAGGGCCAAAGGACAGACTATAGAAACTCTTCAAAGTACCATGGAAGGAATTCTGAACAAAGGATCTACCAGTAAAGGTAAAAACATATAATCAAGATTGTACTGTAACGAGACGGGGTAGCTGTCAAAAGTACACGAAATTGTATTTCGGAGAGTCTTGAAATCCTGACTTTATGGAAGCGCGGCACGGAGATACATTAGTACCTCAGCTAAACATTACAATAAGACTGAGTACATAAGTGCTACTGATATCATACATTTCTAACTTGATGCATGTATCATGCACGTATATTCATCGTTCATGCAATAAACCTACATGGCCGTGCTGCTTTCTTTTTTTATTTTTTTGCTAATGAGGCAGTTTTTAATTTTTATATTATTTAAATAGATTCAATTAAACATGTTTCCAAAAATAATCCATATAAAAGGCTTAAAGTAGAATCTTCCGATGAAGACTCAGACGGCAATGAATCTAATGACAATGATCAAGTCCGAGTAGAAGAAAAAAGGCTAGAAAAAGTGCTGAAAAATCTTGACAATAATAATAATAATAATAATAATAATAATAATAATAGTAATAGTAACAACAATACTAACTTAGTGTAAAACGAAGTAAAAGTTCCTTAATTTATTTATCTAATAGATTGTTATTTCTGCTTTCATTTGGTAGATGCTCTTCGTATCAAGTATGGTGACAAACTCAACAAGTCTCATCAGCAAATCATTGATGCATGCAACCAAAAGTGCCGAGCGGCGAATGGATGCAAAACCAAAAACAAATGAGGAAAATAAGGAAAATGAAAATTAATTGAACATTGAACAAAACAAAACTTATTATTAATTAAACCTGAAAATTGTAGAAAATTATTTATTAAACAACTTTACACTAATGTGGTAGTTCTTGTTTGCTTAATTTGAATTACAAAAATTATATATTTACATGTATATTGGAAAGCAACTGATAACTCATAAACACAAAGTAACTTATTTTACCTGAAATAATGCAAGATCTTCACATAAATCTTGTATCATTCTTATTTCCTTAGATCTTCTAATACTTGAAGACATCTCACAAGATCTTGTAAGATTAGGCCAGATCTTGCAAAATCTTCTCAGATCTTGTAAGATTATGTAAGAATTATTGTGAGATCTTGCAAAATCTTGTGAGATCTTGTGAGATCTTACAAGATCTTATAAGATTATGCAAGGTATTGTAAGATTATGCAAGATCTTGTAAGATCTTTCAAGATCTTATAAGATTGTGCAAGATCTTGTAAGGTCTTACAAGATCTTATAAGATTATGCAAGATCTTGTAAGATTGTGCAAGATCTTGTAAGATCTTACAAAATCTTATAAGATTATGCAAGATCTTGTAAGATTATGCAAGATCTTGTAAGATTGTGCAAGATCTTGTAATATCTTGTAATTAAGATATTGAAAGGTATGACAGCATCTTGTTAGTTTTGTGTGCTTTTTAACTTGCAAGGGCTTACAAGATTTTGTATGATTTTGCAAGTTCTTGATCAGATCTTGACAAGATCTTGATAAGATCTTGATAAGATCATGCAAGATCTTGCATGATATCTTGCAATTTCTTGCAAAGATCTTGCAAGATCTTATGTAAGATCTTACAAGATCTTATCAAGATCTTATTAAGATCTTGTAAGATCTTGGGTAAGATTGTCACCTGGGATGTCATATGTACTTACTGTATAGTAAACTATATTACTCTGATGAAGGGCTAATTATCATTATTATTATTATGACTGAAATAAATTTACAGTAATATTTATGACATGTCGTACATACTGTATAGTAAACTGTATTACTCTGATGAAGGGCTCTGCAAAATACATTGTCTTTTTGGCTAAATATTTCAGTGGTTTGTTTAAGGAAGTAATTATTCACCTTGAAGTTGAACTGAAGGAATAAAATCCAAAAAGAAACATCCAAACATCAGATCTAATGTCATCACTTATTCCACCTAGAAAAAGAAAAATCATATTTACCACAAGGCACAACATACATGGAAACGCAGGTTGGGAATGAGACTGCCATCTCAGCAGTGTTACCAGGGCTGAAAATAATGGCCAGTCACCGGTCAATTACAAGTCAAATTTTTAATGTGACTGCTCAAATTTGTATATTACGCCAGTCACTTTGACCAGTCATATTAACTTGCAATTAATTTTATTACTCCCTTTGAAGGAACTTAAAATGAGGATTTGACAACTTGAGGATGCCCAAGGGGATTTGACAACTTCCATGCCCCCGTGGGTTAGGAATTTGACAAAAACGACCATCCCGAGAGAGGGGATTTTTGACATTTTCGCGCGGGAGTCTGAGTGAAAAGCCTGCTGGACTTTAAATGGGATTTTTGAAAAATCATTTTTCAAACATTACGAACTTTGAATTGTTATAATTCCTAAAGTTTTTAATCAATTTATCTCAAATTTTCAGCATTTGTTATTTTATATATTTGCAACAAAATATTGATAGCAATTATTTAGGAAGGGGGATGTAGTTTTTGAAATATAGTCAGTGGAAATCAGAAACTGTATAATTATTTACTTTTGGTTGCTATGGCAACAGAGAAATATTCTACAAATTTCCGTCATCATATTTTAGGTTTACCGCTAAACTACTTTAAAAAGTGTTTTTGATACAACTTGGTGATGTGTTTTTGAGTTAAAATTTTGAGAACATAATACTGGGTGAGGCTACTTTGATAATTGGTCACCTCAAATGTAAATTATAATGTAAATAATCCAAGTCAATTTAACTTTATATATTGCTTAATTCCTGTAGTTTCAGAAAATATATGGTTGTCCATACTTTGGTTCAATACTTCCTAAGGTAAAGCACACCAAACTATCAATACCGTAAATAAACATAATTCAGGTACATTGCCCCCTTAATAAAACATCATTTCAAAATAAACAATCAAGGCATTTTTGGTTTCTCAATATCTTGTCTCGCTCTGGAGATATTCACTTTTTTAAAACATGCAAATTAGCCGCCTTGTCATGTCATTTACCCATGCTTACAAAATGAGATTCACAAATTTAATGATAAATATCTCCTGACGAAAAAGGCAGAATTTATTCAAGCTTTGCACGAATATATATACCATTAATATATACTCGTGAAACGTTTGAATAAATTCTGGCAGTTACTTTTGAAGATATTTATTATTTTGTAAATCTCATTTAGTATGTGTGAGTAAATGACATCACAAGACAGCTAATTTGCATGTTTTGAAAAGGTGAATATCTCGAGAACAAGTCAAGATATTGAGAAACCAAAAATGCCTTGATGGTTTATTTTGGAATGATGTTTTATTAAGACCAAAAGTAGATGGACGATTTTTTCATCGCAGTGGCGCTTTAATTATCTTTTGATCTTTTAGCAACTGCTAAAGAAATTACCTGCAGCCTTTCCCGTAATCACCATATCTGTATTTTTATCCCTCTTGCCCTAAGGCTCCCTTGCACATATGTTTCACCAGCATTTGGACTATGATGGAGTAATGAAGTAAGTACAATAGTATCCAGATCTGCATCTGGTATGTCCGAAAATCTGTATGCCTCATCTGTGTTCATTCCAAATAATTTCTGTCTTCGGTATATTGTTGTCCTGTTAACACCAAGCATTTCAGCAGTGCTTGATCATGTCATGCCAGTACTATGCAACTGCTGCAATTGACCCATGGTGATGTCATACATACTGTACATGTAACGAATGGTGAACAGTTATCAAAGATTGCCCAGAATGTTGCCATGAATTTTAGACTTAGATCATACTGGATCGATCTGGCAACACCCCCATTTTTAGGAACACTGTTTGGTAATTAATTTGGAGATTTGGTAGGGGGAAACGTGACTTGTTGGTAAATTGGCCAAAAATTGGCTGCAAAATTTGATCATAAAATCGAGTTGGTTGGTGGAGCAAAGAGGGCTATATAGAGGTACACCCTCCCCCAGCCTGGAATGGTCACGGTTCGAAAGAAATTGTGGAATGCTACAAATGTCAAAATTCACACAGTGTGATGTTCAACTTGAGTAGATTAATTAATTAACTTTGAGTATATCATCACCTGTGAAGTTCTACATTTCAAATGGGACTTTTGAGCAATTTGTGAGGAAGCATCATGAAGAGAAATTGCAATGTTACTATCAATGTTGCAGGGAGACGGGTCAAACACCCGGTTTGTATTTAAGGTTTAATAAAGTTTATTAAGTTTCAGAGAAAAGACCATTGATGGTTTGCAATCAATCTCTTGAGATTTGGAAGACAAAGAAACGGCGGCCATGTTGGAGGAAAACATACTCCAAATACAATAGCTGCTAATGAGATTCTTTTGTTAAAGTTCCTCCAACATGGCCGCCATGACGTCAAGTGCAAACCAAGAATACCTTGGTCGCCCTCATCTACCAGTTCTCTCCACTCGACAGATATGCTCTTTCTTCATCTGATCGCTCCTGTCTCTCAAGAACAGAGGAATAATATTGAAATATGTTAAGGAGGCCATTGTATAACGTTTGCAGCATTCCATCTAGCTCACGGTCACCAGAATCGATACAGCTTGTCACAATGTAAACAAGAACGTTTAATAGTGGTCTTGAAGTTTCCTATGCAAGTCCTGCTTCTTCGCACAATCGCTTCAAAGCTTGAAGGTATTCGAAAACGTCTTCATCGTCACAGAGGGCACGAGAACATACACAAAGTACGAGAAATACTTTAAACCAAGACAATAACAATTCCGCCATGTTGTCTTTGACTCTTGAGTTTATTTGTTTTGGTTTACATGAAGTATACTTCAAATATTTGCAAAGTATACTGAGATTTTGCACGCGAAGTATACTGAGATTTTGCACGCGAAGTATACTGAGATTTTGCACGCTAAGTATACTGAGATTTTGCACGCGAAGTATACTGAGATTTTGCACGCTAAGTATACTGAGATTTTGCACGCGAAGTATACTGAGATTTTGCACGCTAAGTATACTAAGATTTTGCACGCGAAGTATACTGAGATTTTGCACGCTAAGTATGCTGAGATTTTGCACGCTAAGTATACTGAGATTTTGCACGCTAAGTATACTGAGATTTTGCACGTGAAGTATACTGTGATTTTGCACTCGAAGTATACTGAGATTTTGCACGCGAAGTATACTGAGATTTTGCACGGTAAGTATACTGAGATTTTGCACGCGAAGTATACTGCGATTTTGCACGCGAAGTATAATAAGATTTCCCACGCTAAGTTTACTGAGATTTTGCACGCGAAGTATACTGAGATTTATACCGCCATGTTGTCTTTGACTCTTGTGTTTATTTGTTTTGGTTTACATGAAGTATACCTCAAATATTTGCAAAGTATACTGAGATTTCGCACGCTAAGTATACTGAGATTTTGCACGCGAAGTATACTGAGATTTTGCACGCGAAGTATACTGATATTTTGCACGCTAAGTATACTGAGATTTCGAACGCTAAGTATACTGAGATTTTGCACGCGAAGTATACTGAGATTTTGCCAGTAAGTATAGTGAGATTTTGCACGCTAAGTATACAGAGATTTTGCACGCTAAGTATACTGAGATTTTGCACGCTAAGTATACTGAGATTTTGCACGTGAAGTATACTGAGATTTTGCACGCTAAGTATACTGAGATTTTGCACGCGAAGTATACTGAGATTTATACCGCCATGTTGTCTTTGACTCTTGTGTTTATTTGTTTTGGTTTACATGAAGTATACCTCAAATATTTGCAAAGTATACTGAGATTTCGCACGCTAAGTATACTGAGATTTTGCACGCGAAGTATACTGAGATTTTGCACGCGAAGTATACTGAGATTTTGCACGCTAAGTATACTGAGATTTCGCACGCTAAGTATACTGAGATTTTGCGCGCGAAGTATACTAAGATTTTGCACCGAAGTATACTGAGATTTCGCATGCAATGTATACTGAGATTTTGCACGCGAAGTATACTGAGATTTTGCCAGTAAGTATACTGAGATTTTGCACGCTAAGTATACAGAGATTTTGCACGCTAAGTATACTGAGATTTTGCACGCGAAGTATACTGAGATTTCGCACGCTAAGTATACTGAGATTTTGCACGCGAAGTATACTGAGATTTTGCACCGAAGTATACTGAGATTTCGCATGCAATGTATACTGAGAATTTCCACGCGAAGTATACTGAGATTTCGCACGCTAAGTATACTGAGATTTTGCACGCGAAGTATACTGAGATTTTGCACCGAAGTATACTGAGATTTCGCATGCAATGTATACTGAGATTTTGCACGCTAAGTATACTGAGATTTTGCCAGTAAGTATACTGAGATTTTGCACGCTAAGTATACAGAGATTTTGCACGCTAAGTATACTGAGATTTTGCACGCTAAGTATACAGAGATTTTGCACGCGAAGTATACTGAGATTTTGCACGCGAAGTATACTGAGATTTTGCACGCGAAGTAAACTGAGATTTCGCACGCTAAGTATACTGAGATTTTTCCATGTAAAGTATACTGAGAATTTTCCATGCAAAGTATAGTGAGAATTTTCGCACAAAGTCTACTGAGAACTCGTACGCAAAGTATACTGAGAGTATAGTGAGAATGGATTCTCAGTGGTAACATTGCGCATTTCAATACGATTTTTCAAGATTTAATGTATGATGTGTGCATTTCATGTGATGTGCGATGGCTACTTTGTTTATTTCAACACATGTTGTGAGCATCTCAGTACCACTTACACCAAAAGTATGAATTTTGCAATTTAACACACGTCATTACATATATCTTTTCCCGAAGATAACCCGACGTTGGACTTTAAACTTTTTGTTAACCTTATTTTCTTTAAAATTCTGTAATATAATTTCTTTAATGGAGTCTAAAGAAACTATTTTAATACTAATAGTAAGGTTTAGAGTCTTTTATCTAGTTTTAATAATATTTTTGATTAATTTTGAAAGCTAACTAAATTTCCGAGTGGTTTACGAGTATTTCCCGAAAGCCTTCGTCATCAGTCGTGAAAACCTAATGAACTATTAATTAGTTCTCTCACGTTTAAGGAAATTTCCTTAAAACAAGGAATTCTGCAGTATTTTAAGGAACAATCTAAGGAATTAGATGTTTTGAGGAATTTTTTAAGGAATTTACAATTTCAGTCGAAAATTAATAAACTAATATTTTGATTCGAAATATTAGTTTTAAGTATCGTACGTACACCGGTACACGTTTTGTTGACCAGTGAACATAGCTTCAAATTTTAATAATCACATGTCACATGCAGTTAAGTGAAGAATGAAAATGGACAATTATTAACAGTAGCAGACTTAGAGTGTAAGTAAAAAAATGAGGGATTAATTCCGCTCATAATTTTTACAATAATAAATATAATGACAACGTAATTACGTAAACCCGAACGTAATTCCGTAATTGCTGGGCTCCGGACGAAATTTTCGACTTCTCATTGATAAACTTTCCAAAAAATTAAATGCGGTGAACTGAACTGAAGTGTCAATATACGTTAATTGTCTCTTTTGTTTCTATGATCTATATATCACACCAGTCAATTTCGTTGAGCGACTTGAGTCGTTGACTGGCTAGTGGTTCCCAAGCAGTGCACTTCAGCAATCAGCAGTCATGGCTTTAACAGTTGTTGCATGATAAGAACTTCAGCCTCGGCATCTGTGGCGTTGCTTTTGACGTTTTTGAGGTAAGTTAAAAGTTCCTTGTTCATATTCAACTCGTGAGCATGCATGGAGAGACTGCGCATTGATGCCTTCTTTGGTGTGGATGAGACCCACCAGACTTACTCTTTTTAAAGAGTTCCTTGTATCGGTTTTTACAAGCTTTAACAGACTGAATAATCTTTCAACTGCTGCATTTGAAGATGGAAGAGACATCATACAACCAATCACTTTCTTTAGATTGGGATATTTCATTTTTCCGACGAATGTCCGTGCGTCTAGCCTTCGCTTCCAGAATTTTAATGAAGATTCGTCTGGAATAATCACATCCGACTCTTCCAAGGCCTGCTTTCTCCATTCGACGTCAGCCACTGCTTTGTTCGCAACATTGGTTAAGTAAGGGAACTTATTGAACAGCTGACTTAGTGAAGGCTGGTGGCATTTAACAGCGTTCTATGGTATCATGAACTCGACAACTTTGTATGCTGAATCACGAAGGTCGAATCGCCGTCTGATTTGTCTTGCTAACTCCTGCATGAATTCCAGACAGGTCTTCTTTACGCCTTGACAACTTTGTACGGCTTGATGATCATGGTCATGGCATTCTTGTAATGTTGCCGTCGCTAGGATGCCTATGTAGACTTGATCAATAGCCACCATTAGGTTTGGATCGTCAAGAGGTACAGTGAACGGATCACAACTTTTGACAATATTTATCTTCAGAAAGTCATATAGAATAGACTTGAGCAGCTTATGCACTTCGCTGTGGAGATGGTGCAGGACGGGAATCTGATGTTTGAAACATCGTGTTTAAAGTCGTTTAGTCGATTCAGTTGGAAGCTTAAAAACTCTAATTGGCCTTGGAGGTACTTGTTGTTTAGGCCATGAAGAATACTTTCCGTTGTATACGAACGATCTCTCTTCTATTAGAGTTGGAGCGCGTCCCATTGCTCTAGAATCCTTCTGACGCATGATTCCAAGGATAACCATCTGGTTTGAGCAATACCCAACAACTTGTGTGGTTCAGCTTGCACAAATTCCTGAAACTGCTGGTACTTTTTCTGTCTCAAACTTGACCTACTGAAGTGAGAATAAACATTTCTACACAGATCTTCGAGTGTGGTGGACATCATTAGACATGCTATGATGCACATAAATTTGATGGACATATACTTGCTCCATGATACTGACTTGCTGCATACTTTGCAAGTGACATATTTCTCTCCGCGGGCTGGACGTACAAACTAATCTTTGAAACACGCCGGGCTGAAAATAGCGCGAAAATGGCCAATTATATGTCGGCAAAAAAAATTCAAAATGGCGGCCAATGTCGCTCAAGCGTTCAGTGTTGATATATTGCATATATTAGCCGGTTGTTGACACCGTTGGATAAATGTGGTTATCGAGGATATATTATATTCATCCCCAAAAGTCCCGAAAGACATTTTGTGGAAAAGGAAGACTTCTGAACCAGAAAATGGATGCCAAGCTTGCCACAAGTAAGGATTATTTTCCATTATTTTTCACCAACTGTAGAAAATTAATTCACATTTGGTATGATTACAGAGCGTATTTAAAAGATTCTAAAACCATAGAAATATCCCCCTTTGAGTAGTGTTTGAAACTTTGTAACCTTTATTTCTTCTACTATTATCTAGGGCCTAACTTTTATTTGAGAAGTTAAACGGCGATGCCAAGTGATAAAGCTGTCTCCTGGAAGAGATTTCCGCTGGGGGAACTTGCACGAAAGCGCAAGGCATTGCAAGAATCCTACTTGGCTGCAAACAGTGACACTGTTAGATTGCAGAAACGAACTAAATGTCGTGCAAAAAGATGTTTGATAAGGTCACAAAGAGGGTAGGGAAGTTTGCATATTAAATTCATAAAAAAAATATAAAATTTTATAATATAACATACATATATATGTTATATATATATATATATATATATATGTTATATATGTTATATATATATATTTATATATGTTATTTTATAACAATTTTGATTAAATTTTAAATATTAAATTTTTATATTAAATATAAAATATCATTAAAATCATTAAAGACAAACATTATTCCTAAATAAATATATTTGCAGATTAAACGCCACAGCGACAATCTGTTCAGTACTTCATGCCCAAGAACAGTCCTTATCTGTTAAAAGGAAGAAGGTTGACATGCCGTCAAAGAGAAAACTTACTTCAAGGGACAATACACCATCCATATTATGCCCACACAATTCAGAAAAATTTGATACTAGTATATCAGACAGGGCAGGCAGAAGAAGACGAGAGGAAACACTAATTGCCTGTAAAAATGTTCATGGACATGTTGAAGGTGAAGGGGTAGTTATGGTTATGCAGAATTGCAGTCCCATTATTATAATTATAATTGTTGTATTGTGTAGTTCCAGAAAATATGCATAATTACTCCCCACTAAAGGAAATTTGGAATTCCAGTGGAGGGGGTGTGACAGCAAGAGTGGTGAGTCATTTGCTTAATTCCTGTTAGGAAATTCTGGGGAGAGGGGTACTGTACTACAAAAATGTATTTTTGTTGGGGGGGGGGGGGGGGGGTATTTTCTGGAACTACAAATTTTTATTTCTCGGCATTTGTGTTTTTATGTTCTTGCCCCTCAGACATAAATCCATATGTTTTGATCGTTATGGTGTAACATGATAATATAGTAATATAATAAAATATATGTTTTACACTGTCATGTCATGTTGCAAATATATTACTGTATATATTTATTTTTCTTAGGTAACAATTCCGCTGCGCTTGATGGTATGTGGGTGACATTAGTTAACGAAAGTTCTCCAAAGCAGCTCCAATCATATTTTGATACTTCACTGAAAGTACAAGAAAAGGTTATTTCTCCTATAACCAAAGCTCAGGTTAAAAAATATGAGGAAAGTCAAGAAAATATGTGTAGAAGTCTGAAAATCCTCTATGAAAAAGGACTTTTATCAAAAAAGAAATATAAATCTGTTTGTGTAAATATTACGTCTACTGGCAAATCAGTGTTTACTGCAAAGCTTATCTACTATGATAAACTCATAGCTTTTGTTAAGTCGGTGGATATTGCAAACATCAGTGATTTTCCAACTGAATTTTGCAAAGGTTTAGAAAGTTTTAGAGGAGCCAGTGAGTGGTTCATACAGAGAATTATGTAGTTACTTGCTTGAATTGGCAGCAATGTATATATTAGTTGATCAGAAATTAGGATCTGAATCATTTATTAATCATTTTGGAGGTTTGCCGTACCATTTTAGGATCGCCATTGGGCTGATGGTGCCCCATTTGGCAAGGATGACGAGGCGACCGCATGGCTTGTCTCCTTCTTAAATGTAGGCAAACGTATCCAAAGCCAGAATGAGAATTTCTTGATATGTGGAGCCAATTGCTCAGAAAGCCATATTGGTATGAAGAGATATGCCAAAAAATTAGTGCATGACATATCTTACATTGAGAAACAGATGTACACTGTTAATGGTGCTAAGGTTAAGTTCACTGTTGACCTTGTTCCTTGTGATATGAAATGGCTTTCTACTGTTGCTGGTGAGCTTAACAACGCAGCTTACTATTTTTCCTCTTTTGGCAATGTCAACAGTGAAAATAAAGTAGTAATAAATGGGTCATTAGGAGAAGATAAGTCTTGTAATTGGCACCCATGGGATTTTGATGAAAGAGTTAGCATTGCAAAAAAAGTTGCCCATAAAAAAGGATCAATTATCTAAAACTAATTATTCTACTGTTACTAAGAGAAATAAGCTTTTAAGTTTTATCAGGGAACAGGGTTCCCGACAGGAGCATGAGCCGCTCTTAGGTAAACTGATTGATTGTGCATATGCAGAGCCTCTTCATAACAGCAACAATGCCTGGCAATACTTACACACCATTATGCTAGAAATTGCTTTGGGAAAATCCAAACTTCCACCGAGTTTCACAAACCTTGATGGTTTAGCAGAGAATTCCCCCTTTATGGTCTATTTGAGAATTCTAAAGAACACACTAAAAGTCACCCGATTAGTTAAGAAGCTCTCACGTTGGTTCAGAGATGGTCGGAAGAATTCTTTTTCATACAGGTTTACGGGGAAAGAAACAAAAAAATTTTGTCATAAATTTATGTTTGTAATCCAATGCTTCAATGATGCAGACAACTCCCCAGACACAAAACTAAGACTGGCGGCATTAGCTTTTTGTTGTCTACAGCTACGTGATGCTGTTTCATACTTTTCCCGGGTTGAAATTACTCAACTGGAAGTTGAGAAATGTCAACAGGCTTGTCAATACTTTTACAACATTTGTGCACTATTGTTAAAGGCAGTAACACCAACTATTTGGACCATAGGCTATGCTATACCGAGACATGTCAAGATATTGTTTGATAGATTTGGTTTGGGCTTAGGCATTAATAGTATGCAAGGTCGAGAGGCGAAGCATGTTAAGCTTGCCCAATTTGCACAACACTCAACCAAATCCACCCGGTGGTCTATGGTGTTACGCCATGATTACATTTCAAATGTGTGGATTCGCAAACAAGACCCAGGTTACAGTGTGTATACAAAATATGAAGGATGCTACATACCAAAACAAGTAGTTTTAGAAACCTTCTGTCACTGCGGTTTCCCTTTAGGCCAACAGGAAAATGAGTGCAGTATTTGTTCCTCGGCCATTTATAAAGCAGTTGTTAAAACTGCCAAATACGGTACTTTGGAAAATATAACACAATATATTAAGCTTAAGTAAACAGTTTTAGCTATTAATATATACATAATATACATGTATATTAATATATGTTTTTAAGTTTATATTTATCATCTAACTGCATGATTATTTTTAATAATCTGTTTTATTGCAATTTATTTATATTGTATTTATAGCCCAAATATTTTTATACCAAGCCAAAAGAATGTTTTTAGCCTTAAATTAGGCCTTAGTTTTATTAGGTAATAGCCTGTAAACATTAAATGAATAAATTTTATAAACAATTAACTGACTGTTCTGTGTTCTATAATAAATTTCAATGGAAAATAAGTTGAATTAGTCTATTCCCAATGAAACAGCTGCTCTGCACACACAACATGGGCTTATAATAAGTAGTCAACCAGAAACTCCAACACGTATCAGTACCACTGATGTTGATAACCGATTTTACTAGAGTATGTTCCTCGCTTTGTCAACATTCACCATCTTCCTGGCATATTTCCCTGGCAGTTCTGACTTTTTCCAAGAAGGTCAAAACTGTCAGGAACCTGCAAGGGAGATGGTGGACGATGCCAAATGATTATGAATGATGGTGCATGTGCATAAAAAGGGAAATACATTTTCACACAAGTTGGACTTCGGGTTACTATTCTGTGGCTTTGGGATGTGAGGCCACAAAATATATGTTCAAACCAATATGACTTTCAGACTTTATGATGGACCAATGGAATCTGGATGCAGTGTTTTTCTTGCAGGTTGCTTATACAAGTCAGTCTGTGTGTAATTCACATCAGTCTCATAATTAAAGTCAGATTATATACATGTCATTGTGCAATATCCTAAAAGACATGCTGTGGCACACCAAATATATTCCAGTATCCATAATGAAGTGAAATCTTGATGTTTTCTTGTGATTTAGAATATTTCATAATTAATGGTAAGTCAGGAGATATGATAGCTTCACAGTGTGATCCATCTTTCAAACATTTATGGAAAATATCAGTTATTCTTACTTCAGAATTGCTTTTGCTTGTAACATGCATTATCCAGTCTCCCGCTGCATTTGCTGATGTTATGACCAGAGTCTCCACGCAACTCGTCTTCTTGGCAAGCTTACCATAATTTCCTTTTAGAAGAGTTAACTTCAACAAGTTGAATACTTCTTCGGGCATATTTCTATTTACTTGTACTCCCCAGGGATTGGCTAAGGAAGAGGTTGGTTTCATCCTTCTGATAACAATCTTATTCCATCGAAGTAATTCTCTTGAAACGATTGGATATATTGGCGTTACATGGAACATACACGCATCTTCACCTTCAAATAAATATTTTTTAGCAACTTCTTTACATCTCAAAAGCACTTCAGAGCCGATTTTCCCGGCTAGCTCCCTGTTGTTAGCTTTCTTAATGTAATCATTTACAAGTTCGTGAAGACTGACAATTAGCGACGCCATGTTTTTTCAGTTCTCACAGCTGAGTCGGCTGACATGGAATGACGGATTATGGCGGGCTCACGCATATTATCTGGCCGATATCAGGCCCTTCTCAGCCCGGCGTGAAAGCTGGGTCTTCTAACCACTGGTGCCTGAATTGCTGGGAATATACCTTTTTAACCATCTTTTCTGATGGTTCTCCAGATATTTCTTCTCCATTTGTTCGCAATGTCTCCGAATCGCACTCTTCGGAAGTGTTTGAGTCTCGGTTTGAGTCTGAAAACGAGGGATTCATTTCGCTCATTTTATTCCATCTTTGTTTTACCGCCAATTGCCCGCTGTTACTATTTCAGCGGTACACGAACTAATGACGGCAAATACTTCATGTCAGGTCCGTGTATTGATTTAAAAGGAATTTTGGAGAAAACTAAGGAAATTTGATGGACACGCTAAGGAATTCTTAAATTTGCTTGTGAGAGCACTAGTATTAAACACAGTTTGGCTGGGCGAAGATGGCGGACTGCGAAGACTCGAGTCTGCTGTGAATTTATGCCAATAATGTCCTTTTCAAAAGTAGCGATTTCTATAATATTCTTCTAGGATATACCTGTATATCTTAAGTATAAAATAGCGCCATTTAATATGGGGTTCCGCCCCAACTTTACGCTAAAATCGTGTAGAATTTATTGTACTATATTGTCATGTGTAGGGTTTTGTATGTAAATTTCAACATGTGTAATGTATCAGTCAATTCCAGCGTTGCCCATCCACCCCCCCCCCCCCCCAGGCCGACCCCCGGGCATTTGCATTTTAAAAATTTTTTAAACGCAAATGCCCTGGGGTTGGGATAAAAAGACGCTACAATGCGCCACCCGGGGGGAAAAAATGGATAACAAATGCTCTGCTCCAGGGTGAGTTTGACTTGTGAAGTCGTCAGGAAATTAAATATAAGGAAAATCGTAGCATGTTGATGGTCTTTAATAGATTTAGACCATCTATGATTCAGACGCAAGGTGCATGTTTTGAACTTCTGTCTTGTGTTCAATTTTCTCTATTGTAGCACGACTATTAATATAATTACAGTATTGTTACAGTATGCACAAAATGCAACTCTTCACAACTCAAATTTATTGCCGTTTTATAATAGGATATATTGACAATAAAAGTAAACAAAACAAGAAGTGTTCAATATGAAACGTATTAGAGGAGTGTTTGCATTACTTTTAGAAACTCCTAAACTGCTCGTAAAGTGTGAAAAAACTAAAATAATAAACCTACTAAGTCAGGATAAAACTCATTTCATAAATTAACAGATTATACATTAACATAACTTATGGTAATTTACTTCATTTATATCCTCTTTGGTCATGACAAATGCCCGGGCCAATCCACAGGGGAAGACTAATGCCCGGCCCCGGGGAAATACTGAGAGAACAAATGCCCCACCCCCGCACAAAAAAAACCCCGGAAATGCCTGGCATTGTCTGGGGGGAGGGGGAAGGGGATGGGCAATGCTGGAATGGACTGATGCATAACGATGTTGATTTTTTGATAACTTTTCCCTAAGTGTCCGAACTTTTCTTAACAGATCGAATGGTTCGGAGGTCAGATAGAATTTGCTAATCAAAAATATAAGAATTTTTTTTTCTATAATAAATGGCTGAACCGTCAAAATCTAATACTGTATTAGTACTGTATTTTTAGTAAATTCATTTTAAAATGATTTTTCTCTTCTTCTCTTGGGTAAATTTTAGTATTTAAGTAAGAAAGAAAGATTGAGTGAGTGTTATTTAGTAATAATTTCTTTTTAAAAATGGGCTACAAAATCAATAATATTAGTAATAAAAATTCATCATTAAATAATTACTGGTAATCAATAAACAATCAATGAAGGGGGTTTTCTGTCTAGGATGTCTGAGGTTCTCTCTTTGATAAGTAAAATCACCTGGTGTTAGACAGAGTAAAACAATAAAGGAACCATTTTTGATCAGCTCAGGCAGGAATTGGTTAATCACTTGTTAACTCATTGCTGCCTAGGATGTCTGAGGGTTCTCTCTTTGATGAGTTAAATCATCTGGTGTTAGACAGAGTAAAACTATAAAGGGGCCACTTTTAACCAGCTCAGGCAGGAATATCTAGCTTTTCTCTACGAGGCCAGGGGCGGACTGGCTACGTCAGAGGGGCCTGGGGGATTTGCTGTAAAAAGGGGCCCGGTTTCCAAATCAAGTTGTTGTGGGTCCGCATGTGTAGGGGGGTCCGGGGGGATCATCGCCCGGATAATGTTTGAAATTTGGGTCTCTGAAATGGCATTACCCGCATTCTGACAGGAGTTGTAATGGCACATTTCGTCATTTTTAACAAAGATTTTGTCCAAATTAGGCTTTAAATATTATATTAAATGTAAAAATATGCATGGCCTGTAAGGTCAAAGTCTGTTAAGGCCTGAGGGTTACCAATAAAAACAAAGGAGGACTCATTTCCGTACGCATTCTTTCCCATGCGCTAACCACTTATGGACTAAACAACATATATTTTAATATGATTGTAAATTAGATGTTTGAAGTGTTTCAAACTTTTTAGATCCACATTTTCTTTTTGAGTAATCTCAACAAATTTCAAAGAACGACTCGAAGATTGGTCCATGCACCTCCCTCCAACTACCACGGACCCTAAACATTGTTCTCTTTTCAGAGGAGCTGCTTCTTGCATGTCATCCACCTTTTTCTTACGCCTTCTCTGCACCACGTTTCATTGCTTTCTTCATAATTCCGTAACTCGAAACGTCGGAAGAAACTACAGCTTCCACTATAAACGCTAGATAATTATTTTATCCTAAGCATGTATTGCCTGATTGATACATAGCTTTTTTTTACTTTTGCAAAGTAAAAACATTTTAAGGGCCCAAAGGGGGCCCAACAGGCAAGGAGCCCACCGGGCGTTTGCCCGGTAAGCCCGACTGGCCAGTCCGCCCCTGTACGAGGCAATGTGATCACAACAACACCTCCACATCGAAGGTTAATGCAACGAATATTTTTCAAGTTTTTAAAAAATATATATCATCGAAAACATGTACATTTTTGTTTTCCTAGGAACAAATATCAGCCCTGGAGAATAAGATGATGATGAATTTCTCTAATTTGAATGAAGATACTGCCACAGAAATTTATATTGCGTGTGAAGAATTTGAGTAGTTAAAAGGTAATTTTAATAAAATTTGTACTATATATACATATGTTTCAAGTGTTAAATACTCATTAATATTTCACGAGGAAAACACAAAGGAAATCAGTAGCATGTCCATAGTTTTATATCTTTTCAATATCAGAAAGAATACTATATAATGGTATAGAATCTGTGTGCTTGATTTTTAAATTTGATAAAACACCGCTGTTCATGTTTTAAACAATACTTATCACATACTGGGCAAGTAGAGAAAAGTCTACTTGGCCCAGCTTGGATTTAAACCTGTGACCTTCGGTTTATTAGTCCGATGATCTACCAACTGAGCTACAGGTCAAGTTGGGAGCTGAAGGTCGAATGCTAGTACTTAAGCTATTTGATATTTTGAAACAGACTAGTTTCTTCAATATCTAGATAACAGTCTTCATACTATCATTCGACCTTCAGCTCCCAACTTGACCATCGGACTAGTAAACCAAAGGTCGCTGGTTCGAATCCCAGCTGGGCCAAGTAGAGTTTTCTTAGGGGCTGTTTACATTGGAGGCGGGACGGGACGTTTACTGGGACGGGACGTTTTTCATCACGGGTTTACATGAGAATGTTTCTACCGGGACGATTTCACCCTGGAATACCCGGGACGTTCAACAAGCATCTCTAGTTCGTGTTGGACATGTTCGGTATTTCGCTTTTTTAAAGAACTTGACATACTGAAGTGAGAATAAACATTTCTACACAGATCTTCGAGCGTGGTGGACATCGTTAGACATGCATATCATGCACATAAATTTGACGGCAAGAACATGCGGGGCATCTTGCTTCAAGAGGGCTACAACGCTATGTTGTTCACCAAACATCACATTAGTTGTGTCCGAAGAATATCCAATAATATTCTTGACAGGAATGGCTTTTTCGTCAAAAGCATTTTTGATTGCTCCATAAAGGCCATTTGCAGTCGAGCCTACGACAGACACCATGTCGAAAAATCTGGTGACCGGTTCCACGTTTTTTTCATCGAAGTAGACCACGCATATTCCTAACGGCTTTTCAGTGAAAACATCTGTGGTTTCATCTGGAATTATGCTGAAGTACGATTTGCGTAATATTTTCACAAGTTCGATCCTTTGTAAAATACAACCCAAGACCTTGTCTTATAATGTTAGTACACCGGGTTGCTGACAACTGGATACTTTTCAATACTTCGATTTCCCCGCCATTTTTAGGTGCAACTGAGTTCAGCAAACTCATAAAGGAATTGATCAGACTGAAGGGGAGATTGTGCTCTGCAAGGAAGGCACATGCTCGAGACCTGTTGTGTCCTTGTTGGTGCTGCTTTCTTCTTGACGTCGCAGGCATTCGACAAGACCTCCTTGTCTTTGTCTTTTATTCCCCCCCCGATGTAATTGTCATTTTATGGTATGCGGATTCACTGTGCCTTTGAGGAGAGGTCTTGCTCCATGATACTGACTTGCTGCATACTTTGCAAGTGACATATTTCTCTCCGCGGGCTGGACGTACTAACTAATCTTTGAAAGCTGGGTCTTCTAACCACTGGTGCCTGAATTGCTGGGAATATACCTTTTTAACCATCTTTTCTGATGGTTCTCCAGATATTTCTTCGCCATTTGTTCGCAATGTCTCCGAATCGCACTCTTCGGAAGTGTTTGAGTCTCGGTTTGAGTCTGAAAACGAGGGATTAATTTCGCTCATTTTATTCCATCTTTGTTTTACCGCCAATTGCCCGCTGTTACTATTTCAGCGGTACACGAACTAATGACGGCAAATACTTCATGTCAGGTCCGTATATTGATTTAAAAGGAATTTTGGAGAAAACTAAGGAAATTTGATGGACACGCTAAGGAATTCTTAAATTTGCTTGTGAGAGCACTAGTATTAAATACAGTTTGGCTGGGCGAAGATGAGGGACTGCGAAGACTCGAGTGTGCTGTGAATTTATGCCAAGAATGTCCTTTTCAAAAGTAGCGATTTCTATAATATTCTTCTAGGATATACCTGTATACCTTAACTATAAAATAGCGCCATTTAATATGGGGTTCCGCCACAACTTTACACGAAAATCGTGTA
Source organism: Paragorgia papillata (assembly GCA_035771165.1). NCBI lineage: Eukaryota > Metazoa > Cnidaria > Anthozoa > Scleralcyonacea > Coralliidae > Paragorgia > Paragorgia papillata. The sequence continues at coordinate 2,158,005 of JAWNZC010000082.1, read as the reverse complement.
GAATTTATTGTACTATATTGTCATGTGTAGGGTTTTGTATGTAAATTTCAACATGTGTAATGCATCAGTCAATTCCAGCGTTGCCCATCCAATCGTTCATTATACTAAAATACAATTTGTTCAGTGACCGTGCACCGTGCACAAAAATGCATAAAGGCGAACAAAAAGATAGACCAAAGACTTTAGCTGAGTTTCCAGACCATATCTAGATTGACTATGATTGTGATGAGTGACGAAAATTCACATGATACATACATAGATACATAGATAGTGTAAACTTTCCGGGGGGTAAACATACCAGGTTTAACGACATACCTACTTGTCGTAGCTGAAAGGCTAAAACCAGTGAAAATGTGAAACACTAGAATCAGTCTTTCATAGACGACAAATATTTATGTCGCTTAAAGCGATCGTAAGCCCTAAAGAGAGATAACAGACAGGTTTGTACCTTATCTATGGATATTTCTTGAAATACGTGGATATCTTAATATAGCAAGAATGAAAGAAGTTTTCCCTGGGAATATATTAGAATAGCAGTAGCACTGCGCACGCGTGGTTTTGTTTACGGCTGGCCAATACAACAATGGCGGAGAAACGTAAAGGAGCGATCAATTCAACCTCGTCCCCAGGGCCATTTGTGGGGGCTGGGCCAAGATTGCGTCCAAAAACAAAATGGCGGGAACAAATGGCCCGGGCACAGGCTGCAAAAAAATGAGCCATATTTTGACTAATTTTGGACTCGGACCCAGGCTTCACTAAGTTCATCGCGCCTAGTGATCAGGCTAAATTTTTTCTGAATATTTAGTTCAGCTTGACTGACCCAAACTGAAAACAATCAAAACATTCATTTCCAAATACATTGTCGAATTATTAAAATAAATAGACTTTTAATAAATATCTGTAAATGCTCAATATTTATCATTTGCTTTACCGTTGTACCAAATTCGCAAGAAACTGGATTGCCGTTGTCTGGCCGGGCCGCCTTGTTTTCGTGAGTTTACGGTGGATTCAATTCAGCGTTTTGATAAGCATTTAGGCTTCGTTTAGTCGATAATTCTTGTTTGGAAAAAGCCTGCTTCTCAATGGCCAAACACGTAAATTCTGCGCTGTGGTGTACTTTCCTTTCGCAGCCAAAATACATTTTGACTTTGTTCACCAAGTCTTTTGTTCGCCCGATTTAGAAAGCACTCTAAATTGCTGTCCCATGGACTTCGTTGTATGGCAGCCAGGGCACAGAGATGACACGACCCATCATTACATATTCTTCCGACGTTTTAACGGGTGTTTCGCCAGCTTTTTATTCATTTTGAAGTTGTTTTTAACAGCCGGCAATTCTCAGGTATCACTTATTTAAGATAATTTGAGCCTATAAACAGATACCCGCGAGCTAGCCTGCCGCCCGTCTTGTTTCCACCAATCACAATACCTAAAACATCCAACGTTATCTCGACCAATCAGATGTGGTGATAGGTCAGCCTGTGCCAGGGCCATTTGTTCTTGGCCGCCATCTTGGCCCAGCCCCCACAAATGGCCCTGGGGACGAGGTTGCGATCAATTTTCTTCTCGAAACAACGATTTTTCTAGGCTTAGCTGCATGGCTAATTAAATATGGTCAGGACGAATAGCGGAAGATGCGAATAAATATTAAAAACTTTATATTTCACTTTAATATGGTCTGGCATGTTGACGAATGACGATGTTGTGAAGTCGGTTTGTAGAGTGTTGTTCGTTCGTGTCTGTTATATTTTACACAAGTGGCACTCGAGCAGTTTTGCACGTCAGCTCAGCAAGCTTTTAGCCAGGATTTAAAAAATGGCCGTCCAAAAAAATTATAAGGGGCGGCCCGGGAGACTACTCCCGGAAAATTTTGGAATTTTGGATCTCTGAAACAGCGTTTCCCGCGTTTTGATGGCACTATTGAGAAAAATATAAAGAAATTAAATAAAAAACACAAATTAAATTAAAACATCTTTATATTGTATCGCGTGGTTGGACCGAGGAGGCGAGGAGTCTGGAACAAGTGAGCGTGCCAAACTTATTGAAGAGCGGTTTTATTAAACAACGTGGTTGCTACTTCATGTTAGAGCCACATAATGGTTTACATATACATATACATATACGTGGTTAAATCGATCTCGCAAGGCGCAATCAATCGTCCACGGTGGTCAGTTTGCCCTGATTATCTCCCATTCCAGATAATATATTCTAGCATGTCACGTGACAATATGAGCAATGGCGGCGAAGGTAAAATTTAACGCATCTTAAACCCATATATATTTACATAAATTTTCGGTTTTCCGTACTTATTCCTCTTTTTTACCCAAATTATGCCTTCCGTGTTGAAAGATATTCCGAGGAAGGGGTCCCTGTGTGTATATTTGTACATTTGTACGTGATTTTCTACGAGGTGTTTTAACTCATTTTCTTCAAAAACCAGGGTTACAATTGAATCTAGCAACCCGCTAGACATTGGTTTTGATATTTTTGTGAAAATAACTTGATTTTGGACGAAATAAGTTATGATGTCCCAGTATGTTTTCAAAACTTCACTCGTAAAATTCAAAAATGTCTCGGCTGGGCTCAGGGTACCCCCACTCTGTACAAATTTTGCTTCCTGTAGCTTGGACATTGCTTGAATCATAATTCATATGATAGTTAGAAATCATGGCTTCGACAAGCAAAGGAGACAGTGACGAGAAAATGTAAGTAAAAGTGCTGTAACCCTAAGTTTTGAATGTGATTTTAACGTATTGCGCCATCTTGAATTGTCTGTTGTTGCCTTCGAACAAGTGCCTTCTTAATCTGGTATAATTTATATTTTAGAGATGGAAAATTTTGTAGTAAGAGTCGCCGGTGTTCGAAGCAAGATAGACATCCAGGCAAATGTAATAGTGAGAGAAAATATCCTTCGTTTTGGTCCAGCACAATTCCCCATGTCAAACATTCTCTTAAGAGAGATTTTGATGAGGAGGCGGAGAAGATGAAGGACAAATTTGAGGCGAAACTGGCTAGAGTAGGTGACGAACGGGAACAAGAACTATCACGAAAGGAGGCTGAAATTAATCAGCTAAGGGAAGAGACTGGTGAGTATAATAAAAGCTATTGAAAATCGCTGTGTTTATCAATATCCAAGAGAATATAGTCCAATTGATTTGCTTGTTGTGACTGTGTTTGGTGTTTTGCTGTAGAGGATCTGTAGGTTCATATAATATTAACACTGTACAATTGTGTAAAATTATAAAATGCATACCACCTACAGACCAGCTGTACTAACCATTAGACAGCAGCTAATAGTTACAACAATTCAAATTAAAATATTTATACAATTTTAATTATATTTACATTTGCATTTACAAACTTTATGTTTACATTTACAAACTATATAAAATTATTTACCTATTTAACCCATTAAGCCGCAATGCACCCCAATGCCCCCTATTTTCTTATATTACTCTGTGTAACACCAGACAATTTTACTCGCCAAGGGGAGAGTCTTGCGCATTAATGGGTTAACCAAACAATCTGCCAATGTCTCTTGTTAACCCATTATTAGCCACAATGCGCCCTACTATATTATTTTACTCTGTCTAATGCCAGACAATTTTACTCGCTAAGGGAAGAGTCTTGCGCATTAATGGTTAAACTTTATATTTACATTTAGAAACAACATTAATAGTTACAAAGGAGAAAGTTGAGTTTGAAGAAAGGAGGCTAGACCAACTTAAGCAGGAGTTTGAGAAGATAAAAATCTTACTCGAGCAGACCCAAAAGGCACGATCGAAAAGAGCCAACAATGCCACTACATTTGAGAATATCTCAAATGTTGCCAGCACTACAAGATTCAGGCGCCGAAAAGAAACATCGGATATCTTAACCTATATCCATGGCAGTGAAGAAGGTGCATGTTTTGGAGCATGGGACTTCATTGCTTCAACTGCTTCCAAAGACACGATCGATAAGTTGATAAGCAATTACAAACGAGGTAAATATTTGCAAGGGGTCTTTGGGAAAGCAGTCAATGATTTTATTAATTCAGAGGAGGCATTAAAGCAAGCTGTTACTATTAAATACCAAAACTTTCTCTCTAGGCGTAAGTTTAAGTTGATTTGTAAGACACAGAGCTCGGTGTTCAATGCTGATAAGGAAATTTGGGTTCCAAGGAACATTAAGTGTTGTGATGCTGAGATATCTTTGCCTAAGATAGTAAGTGATTTTAAGGTGGATAGATTTGTGAAAAGTCTTGACATTGGTACTTTATCTCCTATCCCTAATTACTCTGGGTTATCCCGTACTGTCACTGGCTTGGTTTATTTGCTTTTGAATTTGTATATAGAGACACCAAGACTTTATGAGAAACTGATATGGTTCAGTGAAAATAGGGACCATTTTGTTGTTCAGTTTTCTGATGACGGTGCCCCGGAAACAAGTGAGTTGGGTATGTCCATAGGTTCCCTCACTTGTTGGAATTTTGGAGGTATGGTTAGGAGTAGAGATTGTCACTATTTGCTTCATTGTCTCAGTGTGTCTGAGAAGGATCCAGTGATGGAAGATCTCTGGAAACAGCACACTGATGAGATGCAAATGCTTGAAGGTAATCTTTTAAATGTTGGTGGCCATCAGTGTACTGTGGAATTCCAGCCCAGTGCTGACCAGTCCTGGCAAAGCTGGGCTAATAATGAGCTCAACCAGGCAGCCACCTATCCGTCTCCGTATGCTAATGTTAGCAAGGGAGATCTGAACAAAATTGGGGGAACAATTGGTAATTCTAATACTGATACCTGGCAACCCCCAACTGCAGAGAAAAGGTTGGAAGCCATTGAAAAGCTAAATTTGCTCAGAGCAAGGCTTCCAAAAACTCTCACACCAGACCAAGTTCATAGTAGAGAGCTTGACTTCATGGCAAACAATGGTCTTAGACAAATGGGTCCACCCCGCATTGGGATGTATGCTGACCGTCAACGACCGGAGCCTGTTCACAATGAAATCAATGGCTGGCAGCATTTGCTTAACCTTGCTTATAAGGAAGCATTGCAAAGGGGGGCGATGGAGACATTTTTGGAGGTTTTAAGGAGTCCCATTACCTCTGGTCAGTCTTTACCTGGTTGTGGTCTTTCTTTTGTTGCAAAATCTGTAAAGGAGCATTATGATGACTCCAACCACAGGAGCAATAATCTTGCAACAAGGCTTATAGGTAGACAAGCCATTGCTTTGGCTAGATATGGGTACAGGTTGGTTGATTGTTTGGAGACAGACGATGAGTCCCCAGCTTGCAAACTGAAAAGGCATGCTTTAGCAAAGGCAATGCAGTACTTAAGGAATGCTGGGACTCTTTTTAATAAGGTCAATACAAATTCTGTTGAGATAGCTCAACTTAAAGAGAATTTGACCAACTATTTTAATCTTTTGTCACTTTTTTTCCCCATGTCTGTGAATATTACTGTTTGGACAATGGCTTATGCCTTACCCTATCATGCTTCTTTGTTGTATGACAACTATAAAATAGGGTATGGTATTATTTCACTGCAAGCAAAAGAGTCCAAACATGCTGGAGTGAAGAACGACCTGTCCTTAAGCAACAGGTCAAGGTCCACAGATTATTTGGGTAAGTGGTGGCAAGTCATGTGGGCCAATTATGTGAGAGCTTTTTACTTGCCAAAACATAACCCGGTGCCTTCGGCATACATTTCTCACTATGAGTCTAGGCACCCAGCGCATTTAAAACAACCTTCTAGTTGTGAATGTGGGCGGATAAAGGACAATGATGCGACAGAGTGTTCTTTCTGTGAAAGTTGTAAGGATGTTGTACAATGTGCACAATTGGGCAGACTAAGCCACCCAGTGTTGATCACTTTGAAACCCATTTATTGTCAAACTTGCAAAGAATGGTTTCCAGACACTATCTCTTGTGATGCACATGACAAATCTGTTCATGGGCCTGAGGTCAGCACTTCATTTCATCTTGACCCAAGACAAATGTCTGTTTCACAATTACGGGATGAGTTAAGGAAGCAGGGATTAAGCGCAACAGGAAATAAGGCACATCTTGTTAAGAGACTCTCTGGTGCCTTAGTTTAGTTACTGAAACACCTAACACAGTTAAGCTTTTATACCAATATTTAGATGTACACTTCTAATTATATTAGCAATAATTATATAATAAAAATAGTGCAATACTATACCAATCATTAAGTAATAAAAAAAAACAGTGCAATTGTACCAATTATAAGATAATAAAACAGTGCAATAGTATATTTGATTTGAATAACCTAGATATGATTTAGCCTATTTTTGTACAATTTATTTTCTAAAAATGTATTAGTAATTAGATTCAAAATATTAAATATTGTAAAAGTGTGGAGTCATCAAATTATTGTGTCACAAAACCTGACAAGAACTCACCACAAGCAGTTTACTTTAGAACATGAATACATGAGCCCGGCTGAATTTTGTCACAAAAATCTTTTTGTCACAAAAATCTTTTTGTCACAAAAATCTTTTTGTCACAAAAAATATTTCAATCAACTTTAGAATGATATTACATATGATCTTATAAACCAATTTTTTATTGCAAGTTTATTTTATGCAAGCGTTAAAGCCACAATTATAATGTCTTAACAAAAATGGTTCAGCTTGGATAACTGGGCTAGTCCAGCTCAAGTATTTATGTCATTACCAAATGTCAGTGACGATTGCAAGATTGTCTCCTGCAATTGTCGCTGAGTATCAAAAATATAATGTCACTGACGATCAAACAAAAACTTGTTCTCTCATATTACTGACAGGCACGTAGCTACGGGGGGGCGAGGGGGGGGCGACCGCCCCCCCAAAATTCTTTCTTGCCCCCCCAACCAGAGACTGCATGCCCAAAAAAATCCGCAGCGTGAGTGGATAAGTAATTGAAGTGTGAACGCTGTTGCGTACTTGCGTAACGTAAATAAGTGATGTTGTTATATCGAAAGCGTCTAATGGCGTTATGGTTTAGTAGCGTAAACCCGGTGAACTCGATGTAAGTTAAAACGTGATAACTGGAACGCTAACGCGTAAACCAAAAGGTGAGGCAAAAAGTTCCAGGCCCCTACGCGGTTTGCAGGTACGAAGGCTCGAAAGAAGGTTTGAAAAAAATATTTATCAAACTATTTTGTCAGACTCAACGTGCATTTAATGGTTTCCCATTGTTGTGCAGTGCTGTTGTTGTTTTATTTACTATATAGCAGTCAAAAACTATACAGTAAATTAAGGTAGGATGGAAACAGCCAGATGAAAAGGTGAGAACAAGAGTGCAAACTTTCTTATGTAAAATAAATTTTCGCCGTGCAAAGGTTCAAACAACATAAGAGTGAGAAAGCTATTCTTGTACGAGTCTAAAGACGTAGTGATACTTGATATTTCATAATATACATCTAATGTCATTTTCTTAGTATTCTGCTCCTTTAATTTTTTGAATCTGTTAAACGGCCTCTGACAACTCGATTGTTTATTTTTCACGTTTACTCAATGTTGTTTTCGGTACGAATGCGGAATGCTTTTTAAACAAAATGACACTTGAAACTGGTACTAATGGCATATTCTACACTACGTTTGTGTTGATGTTTTGTCATCCTCTTCGGAGTAACGAAACTCTAATATATGGTTTATATTATAACGAAAAGTTTGATTTAATTTCTTGACTGACAAACTTCGTGCACGTTTTGTAAAGACAATAATGACTTTTACTATAGCAACAAATAAACAATTACTGCATGATTAGTTCGACAGCATAGCACAACCAATCAAAATTGAAAATACACGTTTAGCAAAGCGTGATAAAATGATGCAATAAAAGTGAATAAATATTAATTTTTTCAAACCTTTTCGAGCCTTCGCGGTTCGCTCAAGACCGGTGGCCGTGTCAAAAAACATTTTGTATCCTGCAAATCGCACAGGGGCCTGGAAATTTGCCTCACTTTTTGCCCCACGAATGACTGGACTAATTAGCGTTCCAGAGAGAGTTCCAGTGCATAAACCATGTGACAGACTGGGGGGGGGGGGGGTAGTGTGATTGCATCAGTTGTCCTGAGGGCTCAACTTTTGTACCTTTCCACTTGCCCCCCCAAAATAAAACTTGCCCTCCCAGATTTCTTAGTCTAGCTACGTGCCTGATTGCTGACTGTTGGCAACATATGAGTACAAAGCTGTAAGAAGGTCAGATTTTTTAATGATTGCTTTATGAATTTTCAAATACCTGTGTAATATGCAAATGTGAAATCAAAAGTAATTGCTTTATAATTATTTTAAACTTGTTTGGCCAAAATAAGAAGCTATAGTACCATACTTGCATATACACAGATATTGAACAAAACTAAATATACTAAGCGACTGTTTATATGAGCCGGGCTGGCTCACTTGGTTGAGGCTTATTCTGCAAAGAAAATTTAGTTTATATGGAAAGCTCAAAGCTGGCTGCCTGGTAACATGGGCTGATTTTTTATATAAAGTAGGCCTAACCCAGGTAACTACTACATATGTTTTTGTAATAAATACCCTGACTAGCCCTTCTCATAATATACACAAATAAATCACCCCGGTTAACCAGACCACCCTAGCTCATATAAACAGCCCCTAAAAGTATACAAAACTACATAAAGTTGAAAAACATATCAAGTGTTTCTGAGCCATTATGAATCAGTAAAATCTGTGTACTTTGTTTAAAACGCATTTACAGATTTTGTTGGTTCATAAGTGCCTGCAAGCTTGAATCCACAACAAAATCATCAGCAGTATAACGCTGAACATAAAACGAAATTGTTAGGAGTTCCTTTACAGTGTTGTAATCCATAGAAAGTGGGGTTGTACTTGTAATGACAACAACACTTTTACCATTGTAGACTGACACCATTTTACCAGCAGTCGGCTTCGCAGGCACTTTTTTAAAATGTCGGTACGCAAGATAGCTCTCTCCCTGAAATCTTGCGGGACAAAAGAGTTTCGATGCACTATCCATCAAAGTCAAAGTAACATAATGCTTCGAGCCATCTTTATTACACTGAATATCCCCACCATAACCTCGCACGAGTGTCAGAATGTGGCGATATATAGACCACGGAATAAATATGGTGATAGGATTCATCAATCCAGTTGCCTTAGAATGGGAAAGCTTATTCTTTACTCCCATACCAATCTGCTTCAGATATGAATCGATTAGCGGCCCAGCAATCTCAATTTTATTTCCGACAACCTCTTCAAGCAAACCATCCATGCTTCCCATGCCATAGTTTGGTTTACGCTTCGCTGCCCGCACATTTTTTATCCACTCTGCCTCCACAGAGAATTTCATATTTACCACAGATGAGTTCCAAAATTTGGTCCCTCGGTCAGTGTCGCTCTGAGACGATTTGAGATCCAAAGTTGAAGAAGTAGGCGAAGCAGTCATTGTTGTTGAAAAACTATTCAAGCTTGAATGTTTCAGACTTGGGAAACAGAATACGATTATCCCATAAGATGAAGTACATGATTATCAGCAAAAAACACTGACAATGTGAGCCCGCGTTAACGGGAGAAAATTAGCGCTAACTGACCATCGTGGTCATATCTGCATGGCCTTGGCAAAAATAAGTAACAAAGCCTACACAGTAGCTGAAGTAAACAGCAGCTAACAGAAATCTAGAAACATCAGAAAAGGGAAAACCTGTAAGTTGTTGTTTGAGGAGAATATTTTGCTTAGGCCGTCCATGACTGTCCATACAAAAAGTGGCCGTCCAAAAACCTGATTTTTCCAAAGTGGCCGTCCATAGGACGGCTGGACGGCCGCTTGGCTAAAATCCTGCAGCTCAGTAACAAATTCTGAAGGCTGGAGATTGTAGGCTGTCCTCGCATTTTGATTTGGCGTTCAATAAACAAGTGTACGAATAACCCTGGCAATAAACATGAATGTTTAAGTTCGACACGAAGTTCCACATGTATCTGTTTTCCCTGTGTGTACTTAGCGCGTGATTGGGCAGACGATTCGCAAGGCTAAAAAACGTGAAGCTAGCAACATAATCATCACACAATCGTAATTTGGGGTATTTTGGGTTGTTTGTCTGAGTTTAGGCTTGTATTAAATTAACTTGGGGGGCTGGCAGCTCTGTCCATGCATGTGGCAAAAATTGTTATTATCTTTGACTATAAACTTTGCACTATCCTTGGGATCTAGTTTTAAGAAAACTAAGCTATTTGGTTGGATAAACTGTACGTATGTTTTAGCCATATGAATGCTCTTTCTCCCAGTATATTTGAAGCTACTACAGTGGTTTATTTCACGAGAAAACATTCGGAGAAGACAGATTATCATACATACTAAAAAAATATTAATAATAGCGGCCGCTATTATGATTTGGACATGTTCGGTATTTCGCTTTTTTTAGGGAAACTAAGCTATTTGGTCGGATAAACTGTACGTATGTTTTAGCAAGGTGAATGCCAATATATTTTATAACTTCTACATTGGATTATTTCTTGAGAAAACGTTCGGAGTAGCCGGACTAGGCAAACGACTAGGCAATCCTCTTCTCTGTGGAAGCCATTTTGCATCACATGACAAATTTTGCAAAGTCAGCATATTATCGTCCCAGCAAGGCGGGTTGGAGTGTTTTCATCAGAAAAATTGTCTTGGATTTGCCGGGATCCCGGTTGAGAAAACCAGAGGCTGGCTACAACGTTTGACCCAGGAGCCATCCCAGCTCTCGACGGGCCTTGATTTACAGTCAAAATGGAAATACCTTCCCACTTACGCTTCTGTAGTTGGTTGTGTATTACTGTATTTCTGTATCCACTACTGAAGCGTGAGGAAAGTCTAGTGACAAAAGTCACCAATTCTTGATGTATATTCATCTGTTGGTATTGATTTGGGATAAACATCCATTGTACATGTACTGTATTATGTACATTGTACTGTATTATGATTAAATGCCATTTAAAGCTAAATTATACTATTTATGTACAGTACAGTTTTCAACAAAAACATTTCTCAGGCTTTGGTAGCGGCTACAGAAATACAGTAATACGCAACGAACTACAGAAGAAGAAGTGGGAAGATATTTCCATTTTGACTGTAAATTGCATATCCCTCCTTGAAAGTTAGTATCCCACATTTGGATAGTAGATATTCCAATAAGCAGTATCCAAACAAGGTTAACTTTTATTTAACACAACAATAGACTGGAAAGTTTGTACCGTGCAACAGAGATCTCCGTTGCGCAGTTTCAGCCTTCAGGCTGACAATTGCTCGCATATAAGAAATATACAAATCTCCGTTGCGCATTCAGTTTACAAACTTTCCAGTCTGGCAGTGACAGTTATTCATACTACACGAGTGTATGCCTAGCTGTACAATAACGCATCGATAAGAGTGTTAATACTTTAGTTTATTACGTCTTGAACATAATTGTAAAGAGCATTGTCAAAATCCATCAAATTCAGCACTAAACACCGAGATCGAATATTTTATTCTCGTTCCCAGAGCCTGCTTGTTAGTACTACTTCATGTATGCCTATCATTTAATCTTTGCGCGCACTGCCAACATACGCAGACAATATGCGAAGAACGACAACATTAATTGGGATAGCTGCTCAATAATTGTCCACTATCTCAATTTTCATGGCATCCCCACGGATTACTGAGCTTATGATGCCCAGTATCCAAACTTAAAATCTAGTATTCCCCGGGATATCGGGATACCACAAATTTAATGCCCTGAATTTGTCATTGTTTTTTTGTCTGTAGCAAACATGGTTTTATCGAGTGTGCTGACCAAGAGCTTCGAGTGTTTTTCCACTATAGTCAATACAAAGGAAACCTGAATGACCTCGTGATTGGAGGTAAATTAACCGTAACGAAAAATATGACAACTTGTACATTTAATCACAATCCTTTGCATGCATGCAGTAAATATCGTTTTTTTCAGAAATATTGGAAAATATGGTTTTAACCCTTTTTAGCCGTTAGTATTTTATTCTGGCTAACGCCAGACGATTTTATTCAGCACAGGGAAAGGTCCAGGCCTCAAAGTGTTAAAACCTATCTTTTTAACAATTTGAAGTCTGAAGATGAGTCTTTAGCATTTTATCTGGCTAACACTAGATGATTTTATTCAGCATATGGAGAGGTCCAGGCCTCAAAGTGTTAAAACCTATCTCTTTAACACTTTGAAGTCTGACGACGAGTCTTTAGTATTTTATCCTGGCTAACGCCAGACGATTTTATTCAGCACAGGGAAAGGTCCAGGCCTCAAAGTGTTAAAACCTATCTCTTTAACAATTTGAAGTCTGAAGACGAGTCTTTAGTATTTTATCAGGCTAACACTAGATGATTTTATTCAGCATATGGAGAGGTCCAGGCCTCAAAGTGTTAAAACCTATCTCTTTAGCAATTTGAAGCCTGACGACGAGCCTTTAGTATTTTATTCTGGCTAACGCCAGACGATTTTATTCAACACAGGGAGAGGTCCAGGCCTCAAAGTGTTAAAGTGATCAACTTTGGTAGGAAACTAGGAATGAAGTTCTGGCTTACTTAATACATCTAGCATGATAAACAATGTTTAGTTGTTATTTGGGCTGATTAGACGTTGCAAAGCATTGGTTAAATGTACTGCCACCATCTTTTTTGGTACTATCAATTATTGGCAGAAATTGTCTTCAAAGTTGTGGGTTCAAGTCCCACTAGGGAACTTACAAATCTTTCTGCGTAATAAACAGCTCTAAAAACAATTCCCCAATAGACGTTATTGGAGGATTGGTGCCAAGCCCCAGGGGGGATGCCACCCCCCTTATCAGAGGTGACCATGGCAACCCCGCCACAGCCCACCTCCAGGCACCAGTCACACTGTCAAGCAGTGGAAATATATACTTACCTTGCATTCTATCAGGAGTATGTGGGTCAACACAGCGCAAAGCAAGACATCCCCAAGTATCAACTCAATAAATTGCGCGCGCAAAACCAGTCAAGCTCAGACCACGCTGAATAGACTCTGATGAGAGCTGAGATAATCCCCACAAATTATAATGAGTGACCACTGACCAAATATGTAATAAATAGATAGCGCACGCAAAACCAGTCAAGCTCAGACCACGCTGACAAGACTGATGAGCGCTGAGATAATCCCCACAAATTATAAATGAGTGACCACTGCCCAAATATCTAATAAATAGATAGCGCGCGCAAAACCAGTCAAGCTCAGACCACCCTGACAAGACTTTGATGAGCGCTGAGATAATCCCCACAATTTATAACTGAGTGACCACTGACCAAATATCTACTAAATGGATAGCGCGCGTAAAACCAGTGAAGCTCAGCCCACGCTGACAGGACTTTGATGAGCGCTGAGATAATCCCCATATTATAATGAGTGACCAATGACTAGCATTGCCTCCTTTTTCATCTAGCCTAAATTACATTAAGCCTCATTTAAAAGTATAAATAATGAACATGGGATTCTATGTAGTAATTAAAATATGAACGGCTGATCTTTATGGGCATTTACAATGGCGAGCTGAAGGCGAGTAAGTTATCAAATTCTAAATGTAAATGACGAACTCTTTGTTTAAGAGTCGTAGGAAAGGTTAGATAAGATCACTTTAAGTCAGAAAAAGCTGAATTTGAGTCACTAATGTATTATAATTTTAATAAAATATTGATGTTTTATTAATCAATGTTTTAACAGTATTTACAAATATTCATTAAACATAAGTTATTTTGAATTAGTTCCTTATACATTATTAATGATTTGATAAGATATATTTAAAATACATTAAGTACTTCACAAAATACACCTTTTACACTGATCAGTCAACCGAGAATTTAAAGAAACATTGCGAATGTTTAATTCTTTGAAAGTTTTCAGGGCGATAATGTAATAATAAGTTTTGTGGAAACACCACGTAAAATGTTTATTTGCTAATCTTTCGGTCTGTTGACTCAGACCTTCATCAGAGCAATAACAATAAGCCGTTGGCTCATGTCATTTATAAACTAAGCAATTGATCATGGATGGGACTAAGCAAAGATGGGACTTTAAGTCATACTGTTTATCGAAAACCAACACACACTGACAGATACCTTAACTACACTTCATTCCACCATCCAAGCATCAAACCGTCTGAGTGCAAAACTCTCGTTCATCGAGCGCGAACAATTTGTGACGAAGAACATCTTCAGGATGAATTAGATAACCTGAATTTGGTTTTAACTAACAATGGTTTTCCTGAGAAGATGATTTAAGCTTCTATGACACGTTCGGCACATCCGGAGCCGAATACTCAGCCCCAGCAAGAACTACTGTCCTCCGTACATCGGACCAGCATCTCACAAGATTGACAGGATTCTAAATCGTGCTGGTATGAAGGTATTTCACAGTAGTCAACACAACTTGTTCAAGGTACTTTTCACACATAAAGATGAGATGGATAGCTTATCTTGGCTTGGTTTACATCGGGGAAACGGGAATGAATCTTTCAACTCGCCTGAAAGAGCACGAGATGTTGCAAAGAGCAAGACATGTTGCATAAAAGTCCAACATGATAAGTCTGCTGTTGCCAAACACGTTTGGAAGTATGACCATCGTGTTAAGGGGGAAGAGTCGCCACTCTTATCCAGCGACAAGCAATACTTCACGCGAAGAACAGGAGGATCTAGTCGAGACTGCAAAACATCGCACTATTTCTCAAAAGGGACAGCCATTAAAGGTCAACTAAACCTTTTGAAGTTATATTTTCTTCTGAAAGAGTTATCATCTAACTTAGCTAAAGTAAAGAAAAATATGAATTTCGAGGTAAAGGAAAGAACTTATCAGCGAAGCCTTCTTAGGTCCTTTTGAAGCATGACCGCGTTTCTAGGAGAATGGGTACTCTATTGTCTTTGACGTCATACCGGTAAAACCCACCAATCACCTTGTTGTTTGCCACCGGTATGACATCACAAGGTACTAGTACCAGTCTTTATTCCGACGCGGTCGTCGTTCACACGAGTTCAGCAAAAGGAGCAAAATCACAAACTTAGACAGTTCATAAAAGTGGAACCGAGTGACTGGTTTCAATTATTTCTTCGGTTTTAGATTGAACTTTTTCGGATAGAATAACCTGGAAACGTATAGTTTCCCTTCAAACAGCACGTGAAGTGCCCTATTCGGAGAACATTCTTGATTTTGTTTTTTAATTAATAACATTAACGTGATACGCTATTGTATTCTTACGTGATTTAATTGATCAGTTGTAGTTAGTTTATAAATGACGCGAGCCAACATCTTGTTGTTAATGCTCTGATGAAGGCCTAAGCCAACAGGCCGAAAGCTTAGCAGAGAAATATTTTACGTGATGTTCCACAAAACTTATCTATAATACTTTTTCAAGTACCCCTAACCTCGACAGTTTTTATTGTCTTATTTGGAAGAACTTTTAAAATGATAAAGTAACTTCTTTGGAAGATTTTCGCTTTTTTGCTTTGTTTTTGAGATATTTCATTTTGTTTAATATGCAAATGTCCGGAATTTACGGCACACATGCATAATGACTTATCGAAGAAGTTTGTGTATCTCTTTCATTCTCGAACGAAATCCTTTAAAATCGAGAAATTTGGTGTTGTGGGAGAAACACGCACACATGTTATTCATATTTTAGTGTTTATATTTGATGAACGCAAATATACATAACATTCTCTGATAAGTCATTGTGCATATGTGACGTAAATTCCGGACATTTGCATGTCAAACAAAATGAAATATCTCAAAAACTAAGCGAAAATCTTCCAAAGAAGTTACTTTATTATTTTAAATTTCTTCCAAGTAAGACAATAAAAACTCTCGAGGTTAGGGGTACTAACCTAGACTAAACTCTGATTGAACAATTAACAACAGTTGAACTATAATATTTTGGGGATTATTTCATGTGTCTATGCCCAGAAGATATTTCATTTGCTTTTGGCTTACAGTATTTTTCGTCAAAAGTGCTTGCTCGTATTCCTGGTCCAGTACTGTTTGCACTGTTAATTTGAAGGAGTAAATATAACTCCAATACTGGAGTTAAAAAAAAAGGTTCAAAATAATCCGTTTTTCGGAGTAAAATGTTACTCCATTTTAGGAGTAAAATATATACTCTCATTTTGAAGTTAAAATGATCCCGATTTTGGAGTTAAAATTACTCCTATTTGAGAGTAAATATTAACTAGCCTAATATGATGTAAAATGCTGTTATGATGTAATTCTAGAGAAAAAATGCTGCATTATACCAGATGTAAATGGGACTTACCTCGTCCAACGTGAAAAAGAAAGATTCTTTAACCAATTTCTTGATTTAAAATGTACTTCTTGCTTCATAAAACTGATAATAGTACTAGTCATAGACAAACGAGCCGCCGAGCCGGTCTTGGCTGTGTTATATTATTTAACACGACAAAATATTGAAAAACACGTCAACATTGAGGTCTCCATACTCCATAGCAAGGAAATCTCTATGGTAATCTCCACACTTTTACGACTTTTCAAAAAACACTCCACGAGATCACGCTGGCTGTCATGAGAGCTGTGATTACGACCCTTCATGAATAATCATTCGCTGCGCGGGGGGCAGCAGCTATTCAACTCCGACATCGCTTCAGGGAGGCCCCGAACTTGTATTTACGTCATACACGCGTGTGCAACAGTCCGAAGCGGCGAAGCCTTAATAATATTATTGAAAATATAATAGACAACTCACGAAGAACGGAAGAAATGTCATCAAAACCCAACATTTTTGTAAAAATTCGCATAACATGAAATTCAAGATAGCTTTGTAACATGGAGAACCCTTGTTTTGACAGCGAAGTTCATGTCACGCGAAAGTCTCCGACTGTCGAAGTCACAGGTAAACAAACGGCTATTTTATATTCGTATAATACTGTAAAATCGTTCATATGGTTATATAATATAGCAAAAATAAAATTGGTGCTGATTCGATACTCGATATTATCGAAAAATACGATACTTTAGCTACGTCGTATTTTTTTATGTTTTCGATAATATCGAATGTGGACACTGGAAATCATGAACTTTATTGATATTCAACATTTTTGCAAATGTATTTTGCTGTGTTGTGTTCACACTTTTGCTTATACCAAGGTAATGCAAACTCAGGAATGAATTTGACTATTGCATGAAAACTTTGCAGTAAAAAAGTATGCCAAGTTACAAATAAATTATTGTATCTAATTAAAAGTAGGTATCGAACCAGCACGTAATAAAACAATAATATATATATATATATATATATATATATATACTGTAGTTTAAAACATTTAACTATATATATATTTTAACTGATTTTCAATGGTGTATACTTGGGTAAAGTGTAAAATATCCTTACGTATTTTCCAGTTCTTGTATAAATTTATTGATGGTAACTTTATTCTTTGTTTGGCTGTGATTGCCCAAGAGAGTAGCCTCGACAAACTCAAGAAGGTTTCTGCCATTCTTTGGGTATTCAATACTGAAGACATAGTAGACGCCTACCAAGAGTACCAATGAACCGACCAAGCTCATTTTGGGGATTGACAAAATTACAATCCCTTCAGCAACAATGTAAAGTGGACTGATAGATCCACATTTGCCAGTACCTACCAGCCTTGGGGTCACTGTCTTGGCAATCATTTCATCAATGGACTCATCTTCCTTAAATGCAAGGGGAATAATGACTTTAAATTCATAATCTTCAACATACTTGTTTGGTTATAATTGTACTGGAGTGATAATTACTGTAACATTTGGTTGGTCACCACTAAGCAGTAATAATAAGAAGTAATCATTTAATGATAACCTACCGAGCAAATTTTCACCAGTACTGCAGTATTGGATCCTTTAGTACTACAGGCACGATCCTTTAGTAGTACTTGCAGCAACAGAATGGATGTGTCACCTTCAATATCTAATGAGAATATTAAGTATGTACCGTAAGTATAATGGTTGTTCATTGATCAGTTGATAATAATTATATAGATTATGACAGCAACCTTTAAGTAATGTTTGCTGCTTATTTTACCCAATGGGAACTTGTTCTGTATTTGAAACAATTTATGTATACAGTTGAACCTCCCTTTAAGTGACCACCTCTAAGAGTAAGCGACTGGTCACCTCTCTTAAGCGATTCCCCGAGTTTTAAGTGATCACTTCCATTACTGAAATCACCAGTGCACAACATTTTGGGTGCAGTGGTTGCTAGCTTATGGGAGGTTTGACTGTATTTGTATCAGACATCAGGCCCCCATTCTTTTCCCTCCTAGTAACCCAGCTGCCAATCAAATGCATAGTTCAAAATAATGAACTTGTGAGCATCCAAATGAACTTTGAAATATTGCGGTGAAAAGTTATAGGAAAATGACTGTAATTTGACACCTAGCAAAATTTCCAGCTTCATTCAGGACTATTTAAAGCAAAGATGCAGTATCTATAGGTAGGACATGTTTGATTTTTTTCACTATTATCTAAATTGCATTTAGGAATTCAAAGGAGTCTAAAATTATCAATCTACTGTGTTCCTACAATGACAAGCTCATACATGTATACTCTTGGATACAGTTTAATACATGTAACTATACTGTCTACAACACATACCGGACTTGTTGCTGCATTCATCAAGCAAAGCTTGCGCCATGTCCTTGAGCAGATATTTCATTGGTAATGTATCTTTATTTTGGGCAAGATTTATTATTTTCATTAGGTATTGTCCTTTGAATTTTTTAACCATTGTTTTTGATATGTTTGCCTTGGTTGCCTGTACCCTTTCAAATTCAGCTTTGATCTAAATTAAATTAGAAACGATAGGTATATTTCTGTAAATCTGTTACGCCATGACTGCATTTTTATTAACAATACTATTAATTTTATACAATTACAGCACATTTGATGTGTGCATATAGTGTGGTACAAAGTGTCATGATAAACAGCTGCTCCTGTAGGATTTTCATGCTAAAGTTGATTTTTTTTTCTTTTTTGAGTTGACTTAAGACGTCAAACTATAAGAACAATTAATGATGGGATTCAAATTTTCGACCTCTCAATATACAGGGGGATCGACAGATCCAAAAATTTGAATTGCATTTTCTGATAATTTGACACTTAGTCAACTCCAAAATGAAACAAATAGCAATTTTGCATGCAAATCCTACAGGAGCTGTTTTCATGACACTTCATACCATACTATTAGGGCCAGGATCAGGAGAGGTCTTTGGGTTACCCTTATTGGCCATGTCTCCGACCCTGTGACCTCCCTGTAAATTGAAGTGTCAAAAATTTTAAGTTTTGAACCCCACGATTTTCCGACCGATAGTTTGACATCTAGTCAACTCAAAAAAGAAAGAAAACCAACTTTAGCACGAAATTCCTATGGGATTACACTTTATACTGCACTAGTATGTTTATGTGAGTCCTCACAGACACATGGTATTCAGTTGTGGAACTGTATTTAGTTCATGAAATTACCTCTGAAATCAGCTGCAATGCTGGATATTGAGTAATTAAATTCTTCAAATTTGTTGGGCTTGTTAAGATTTTATTTCTTCGGTATGGGAAGGTCACACACATCAATTATTTTATAAGGGCAACATTTTTGTTTGTACTTTTCGCCATTTCTTTCTTCATTACGTCGATATGATTTAGGCACGTGTCTTCAGTTTCTCCTAATAGGTCCACACCAGATAATTTTTTAAACTTTGCTGGTTTATTTGTTTCTTCAGGGGTAGAGGGTAGAGGTCCTGCTGCTGCCCTGATGAAGTCTCTTATTTTTCCTTATGTTCTTGAAGCGGAATTTTATTGATTGCTCCCATGAATCCTATAAGAACAATATTTTTTGTACATGTAAGTTGTGTCTTTTTCTTGTTTTTCTTGATATGTTTAAGGTTATATTGTAGACCTTCAGCCAAAGGTAACATTTTGGGAAAACCTTTAGCACTCTGTCCGTTTATTGCAGATACCTAAACATATGTATAATTTTTATATTGGATAGCTTAATAATTAAGAACAAGATTTTTTTTTTCAAACCAACTTATTTTTAACTGCCATACAGTGTGCTAAATATTACATTTTCCCAAAACATACCCTGAAGCAGTGAAGGTCTACAGTATATCCTTATTCGAAGAGACTGTAATTTCATTGTCATTATTATTGATCAATCCAAAATTCCAAATTGATTAACAATTATTCCTGAACAAGTTCAGGTCGTAACTGCAGAAAAGAAATAATAAAGTTAACCATTTATATTATTAATTTCCTGTACATGTACAGTATTGTGATAGGTTAGCAGGTTTAACCCATTAAGGGCAAGGATGTACTTTAATAAGTAAAGATCACACTGCATACGTCACATTGTATAATGCGTTGTTGTAAAATTAAGAATACAGTAATATTGAAGTTAATATTTGAACAAAGTCACACGAAACTGCATCTCAGCAACTCATTATACACTGTGACGTATGCAGTGAGATATTAAAATACTTAAATCTTATTGTTATATGGCAAGCGCTAACAGTAAAATCACAGACTGTGATTGTTTGCTGTCAGGGCAAGAGTTCTCCGTAATGCCCCATTGCATTGTGAAATTGTTAATGCCTAGTGATACAGAACCTAAAACTGCCTAAGAAGTGATAACGTGCCATCTACTGTAATAAACTACTTATTTAACCTCTTACTGTTTGGTCTTTATGGTAAAATATCAAACCTCAGCATTGCTGTATAACCTAGCTATGGCCCAACCGCTCGGTCAACACAGCAATACCTCAGTTTGATATGTTACATACAGTAACTGTAAAGACCTCACTCTCAGTTTTAAATAAGTAGTTCAAATTAAATTATGTTTGTAAAGATGATGATGCCACATAATCAATGTGAACTAATTTATACGATTAAAAAACTAAAAAATCTACCTTTCCATAAAGTAATTAATAATTAACAGTTATATTAATATTAATGTATTCAACTTACAGTTCCACATCCAAGATGGTCAAACAGAAAGGGATATTCTTTAACGATGCACATAGCCACATGATCTCTGACATTCTTTTTTGGATTCATTGTATGTACTCTAATGGAAGAGCAGATATCCCTGATAAACTCATTCCTGTTGGCTCCGGACAGTTTTTTGCTCTCAAGAGCTTTACTCACACTTTGAGAAAACTTGAAATTGAAATAGAGGTGAATTATTGTTCTTGTTTAATTATTTTACTCAAGTTAACAAATTACAAGTTACCGTATATAATTATTCATTCAAAATATTTCTCCATTTATGATTGTTCGAGATTGTGCACTTAAATAAATACAATTTTTCATAACAATCTAAGGCTACATTTAATAGGGATAATTTGTGGAAAAACTACTTTTTTATTTACTGATGCTTTCAATCTACCGACTCAGGCCTTCATCAGAGCAATTGAATTGTCATGACGCGCTGGTCTATTACTGAAATATACTAGTCTAATTAAAAGCTACTGTACATGTACAGCTGTTGGCGAGGTTGGGAAAATAAAATAAAATGGGCTAAAAGCTACATGTAATAAAAAACAGAAAAACTAATTTTCATGCTAGGCTTCAGTAAGGAGTGCAAAATGGCCATATGCTAGCAAGTTGTCAAAATTGGCAACAAGATTTTTATTGCTTTTTAGGATCCCTGTAGGCCTGTAACTCATACCATCTAGACAGGTACATGTAGTTTGCTATCAGCACAAAATTCCGAGGGGATTGCAAGCTCCCAATACTCAGCGTCATCCAATCAATGTTTCATAATTATTAACTTTAACATTAAATTGCCTAGTGTAAGACTTAAAGGTCATGCGTGGTCATGTTAAAATGAAAATTTTTGTGAAAACTTGTTATCCCATGAAAGCCTCATACCCTGAAAACATAACGATTAAGATACGCAATTTTATTAATTTTGCATAATTAATCTCTGAATTAATCTAGATTTTTTTATTTGATTGGTATTAATGCCATTTTTCACTTTTATTATAAATAATATCAAAATCAAGGAGAATAATAAGCTACACTATCATTTATTCAATTATATAATTAATTTTGCAAAATTTATTCAAAATAATCAACCAAATTGTGTACCTTGCTGTTTTCAAGGTTTTGTGGCTTTTAAGTAAGTATATAAGTGTATCATGTTTTCACAAAAAAAAATTCAATTGTCAAATGACCACACAAAGCCATTATAGTATCTGTATCCTCCCAGTCAACACCTTTATTTTGTGGTTTAATTTCAGTCAACTACAATTACCTGTGGTTTAAAACTTCGAAATGAAATTTAGCAGTTATATTGTATAATGGTACCTGTACTGTTAAAATACAAATATGTGGGGGAATAGATATCTTTGATGAAACACGTGTTCATTAATTATTCAATGTTGTGTTAATTATGTTTTTACATACCTTTTTAGGTAACTGATAGGTACACAACCAGCGTTCATCAGTTTCATCCTCCTCCTTTATGAATGCTGGTTTAACCTCTGCTTGACAAGTTACCTGGAAGCTGCATACTGGTTTTAACATGGAGTTGTATTCTGTGGAACTTACGTTTGATGTTTCCTCCACTTCAACAAATGAGATGGGAAAAGCTTCAATAGTGGTTGCATCAAAGACAGCCTGCACAGGAGTACCAGTGTTTTGGTCATTGGTTTCCACATCAAGTGAATGTGTATTCCCAGCTGAAGCACGCTTGGCACAAAATGTATCAAAATCGCCAGAGGAAAGTGTCGCATTTTTTTTTTTTTCAATTGTCAGCATATTTGGGAGACTGGTGACGAATTAAATTCTGAAAAATATGCGCCGTATTTTTATAGCTCTGTAGCGCTTGGGTTTCCTGTGTTAAATACGATATTTGAGGGGGTGGTAGGGGAATACAAGAGGATCACAGTGGTACCAAGATTGCCATGGTGATCTTTGTTCTCGCGCGATCATGCCTTCATTCTTTGTGAGCACTTTTTGCAAATTTGGAAATTCGAGCCCGGACGCTAAAATATAACAATTTAAAGCTTCAAATAACTTTTTAGTCTTAACCGATCTGGTATTTATTTTGTGCTAGTCGGAGAGCCAAAGTGTTAACTTAAGCTCGTTTCTTTTTTGTTTTTCGACTTTGGGTCTTATTAATTTGTTTGGAGCGATATTCTTGAGACGTCGCGCGCGGCCGAGGCATGTCTTTGTGATACAAGTGCTTCGTTTTGTTGGTGGGATATATGATGTAAAACCGCCTGGAAATTGCATATCGTTACAAAATATAGAAGAAACAAGAAAACTAAAGATATTCAAGTTGTGTCAAGACCATTGAAAGGAGTAAATAACCAGGTAAGAAGTGAATTGTATTAAAATTTGTGAGATATCGCACGCAGATTGCGAGCTTCTGCAGAGAATATATGTCTGCTGTACAATTGCCAATGAATTGTTTACATGAAGAAACGTGTTAGATAAATTTGTTGGACTTATTTAGTTATTTCGAAGCGTACAGAGATGCAAATGATAGCCCATGTATAAATTGGTCCATCCATGTGCAGTAAAACAATGCCAGAGCTGTGTTTTGTTATGTTTATGTACATATGTAAAGTACAGTAAACTATAGTGTGGCTGCAATTATGCCATGCCTCATCTTAGCCCTAAGTTATAGCACAGTTTGTTCAATCATAGCTTATGCTTATAAACTATGTCGCTTAAATATGTATTATCTATGTGTTTACATTACTGTATGGTTACATTTACAGTATCTCAATTTAGTGTCACATATATATTTTTATATATATGTTTTTGTTTCTTTGCTGGTGCACAAGTACAGCTTGTGTACATGTATTATTGCTTTATTTATACTGTGCCACAGAGCTATATTTACATATAATATTAGCCGATGATATAAATGGCAGAACATGTCTTTATTATGGCTTGTTTTAGCTGTGCAGCTGTTACAGAGCTAGCTCATACTCAAAGTGTATCAGAGCTGTTTATTTCTTGATGTACAACCCGTACCGTGCTTCTTTTATTAAATCACTCAAAGGCTTAGTAATGTGAGTTAGGCTATCATTGTACTGTATATTGTACTGAGTGATGAACCATATACTGGACAAGTAGAGAAAAATCAACTTGGCCCAGCTGGGATTCAAACCCACAACCTTCGGTTTACTAGCTACAGGTCAAGTTGGGAGCTGTTGGTTGGTTATTCTCCACCCGAGTTCATTGTCCCATAATAATTGTTCTATATATATTATAGCTATTTCAATTACAACTGAGCTCTTACATGAATCGTTGTCTTTGACACAGACTGACACAGAGCTATTTATATTATGCAATTGTCTACTCTTATGATAATATAAATTGTATCAAAGAGCTGTGTTTATTTGCTGAATATGCACATCTATAAACATCGCATATTATCTTTTTCTGTTTATAGTGTCGAACAGTTGTGTTCCAGATGAAGGGACCTTATCTCTTTCAGTGTCACCCACCTGGCTGGTCTTCTATCTACTTACAGTTACTGAGGACTATCTGATTTATAGAGTCCTGAATATATGTGTAATGTTTATAGATTTATTGTCTTGATTTTGTAGTACAGCAGCTTTTAAACCAATGCTGTGATCAGATGCAAAATACTAATTCTTCTCTGTCTTGTTTTATATATTAAACTGAAAATTTAAGCAGAGTTTGCAGGAGTGTGTGGTGGGGGTGGGGTGGGGTGGGGGTGGGTGGGGGGGAGGGGAACTGGGTAGGTTTTGGGAGAGGGGTTAATTGGTTTGATGAGAGGATGGCTGAGTTTAGGAAAAGAGTAGGGTAGAATAATGATTTGCAGCTATTACCATGATACACCATTCTTGAATTTAAAAGGCAGTGAAGCTAAGTTTTAATTGTTTTCTTCTACAATTTTGATGTTTTCAGGGGGGTGCCAAGAAACATATTTAGAATACTTCAACTGCAGTATACTGTACAGGCAGTACAAAAATGTTTTACATTGATATTTGCCTAGGTATAAGCTGTACCATATTCTTGACCCACAATGACTCTCTATTTTGAATTAAGAAGTGTGTCACTCACTGTCAGGACTGCTGATAATCTCTGTCAAACAAATCCTTCACCAGTCAATATTAAGAATAAATCAACTTAAAGCAGATTGTTATTGTGAAAGCAAAATAATTGCATGGCACAATACCGAAAATCCACAGTATTTTTCTACTGACAAGTATATTTAAACTAGAGTAGAGAACCAGATCTGACACGCCGGGCATAAAAGGCGCCAAAATCGCCGGGATAAACGTGCGTGTTCCGCCATGTTGGACGAGCGGCAAATGTGGGAGTTTGGTGACTAATACCGATCTTGTCCGAGTCGTCGAATTTGAAGCCCTCGGATGACGATCGTATTTACCCGGAGAAAAATTGAGTGTTAGAAATGAACAGAGCTTGTCTAAAGCTTCATTGTGATACGAAACATGCTATGTTTTCTTCAAATGGCTTCTTTGTAGGAAGCGTCAAACTTTATGGATTTTCGAAGAATAGGATGCTGCTCAAAAAAAGGAAATTTTGAGGCTTGTTTTATTTTTTTAACACTATTATCCTTGGGTGGAATTCCTCGTTCAACTGATGCCTGGAGTTTTGGTCTCAAATCTGTTCTTTTTTGTTTTGGAAGTTTAAGCTTAGATTTTCGATTATTTGGGAATTTCAACGAGGCATCTCAGGTCAACAACGTGCGTTTGGACTTATGCATGGACATAAAATACATTAAGAAGCGAAGGGAATATTCACATTATTTGCCATTTCAAAGTTTGTACTTTGTCTAATGGAGGTGATTAGTATGGTCGACAAATTTAGGCTTAAGGATGTGCCAGTCAGTGCCTTAATACAAAGACAAGAGGTAGCGAAATTTTATAATGTAAGGAATGTAAACAGTCGAAATTATTTGCTATTTGTAGCATGGTGCTAGAGTCTTGATAATTTTAATATATTTTAAATATTTTCTAATTGTTTCTTTGAGAAATCCACAATAATAGGTTGAAAAAAAACAATATTGGGTTCATTTTAATTGTATGTATCTAGCAGCCTGGCACTGACATCAGGATGTGTATTTTTTTGTTCTGGTTTACATAGTATATGTCTTTAATAACATTTACGGTGTGACCTTATAACAGTCTGGAAAATGTCTACTTGATGTCTTTGCCAGATTACCTTAAATCATTTGTTGTGTACTACAGATATATTTTAACAGTACTGGTTTAATGAAGTCAATGGGACAGTCAAAACTAGTGTGGTTTTTGCAAATAAATTCTAGTTGCTGAAGATTGAAATCATATTTTACTGTCACATGTATATATAAATCAATTTGCATGTACACAAATGCTATTTTGGCCTGCTTTTACAGTTATTGGCATGATCAGTCTAATCGTCAAATATTATATGCTACCCTTTACAGTAGCTGATAATAACAACGAATGATGGTACATTGATAGATGCATCAACATGTCACAATCTATTTTTCTGGTTCTCGTTGATAGTAATTCCTGGTTTATTAACTACAATACATGTACATGGACTTGGCTGCAGAGCCACACTATTAATGACTTTGTTGATTCTTAGCCCCATTAATAACATGTACAGCATCAATATGAGCCTGGCTATATGGACATTATTAATACAAGCCTGGCTGCATGTACATAATATACAGTATCAATATGAGTCTGGCTACATGGACAGTATTAATACGAGCCTGGCTACATGTACATGCACATGTACAGTATCAATATGAGTCTGGCTTCAGATACTGTACCTACATTGGACATGTTGACATAGACCCAGGCCACTATTACTTCATGTTTTAGTTGCTTCTAAGCCCATGTTTATAGCAGTAAAGCTAAATTGACAGACCCCTCTATTACAATACTGAATTCCTTGCTAAAATTTGGGCCGGCCTACTGAGTTAGCTGGCATCTCATTCATGAGCGAGGTTAACCGGGACAGAAATTTCCCACATGAACTGGTTACATGGTTTTATTATCACAAAAAATACTAGTGTTAGATGTCTGTAGCCATTGTTGATGAAAATTTCTTTTTATTATGAACCAATGTTTTTATCAAAAACTGACAGTATAATGTTGTAAATGTTAAGTTACTAAATTTATGTACTGTTTAAGAGTTTATTTGGAAAAAAAGTGGGGTTTTTTATATTTCGCGCTGTAAGCAGGATAGTTTTTCCGCAAACACAAATTTTAAAGCCAAACTGCCTGGTATCATTTTAGCCCATACTGTTGTTCATATTTCTAACACTTTAATCGAAACTTATACTCTTAGTTAGACCTCTTAGTTAGACTATAGATAAAAGCTATACAAGCACTGGGTCAATGCAGTTGTTTCATCGTTTGACTTTAGAAATTTCCCCATCAAACTTCAAATCAAAATATATAAAGAATGCATAAAACAAAACAAAACATAGAGTTTGAAGCTACACTGTAGAGGTTTTACTGAGCAATTTAATCTGTATTTACTAGCCAAACGTCTCTGAAATCATAGATACCTTTGTACACCTCAACTCATTTTCAATAAAATGTAATTCATGCTACTGCAACTAGAAAGAAACGTTACATCGCTCTTTTCGCGAAAAAGAAGCCGCCATCTTTTTTTCTATTTTGGTGCGCGCTTCCGCTGGCCAATAGTAACGTCAACTGTTGAATCCCGGCGATTTTTGGCCCTTTCGTGCCCGGCGTGTGAGTCATCTGACATTTCGGCTTCGAACATTTGTTATAAATACACCATACGGCCTTCTAGTCCGAAACTATTTTGTAAAAAAATTACAACCCGAGAAAGCTGAACAGTTTCTGAGCGATCACGAAGTAGTGCCGTACAACTATCATACTTCTTTACTGCACAATCGAACTACGACCAGTAACTCAGTTGCAAGTCCACCGCCATTTTGTTTCTTTTTTGGAGGAAAACCGCTGTGCGCAATGCATGGCGACCTTCGGCGATTCCGAGGGCATTTGTGCCAAGCGTGAAGCCAGTGCTCTCCTTATTAAAACTATTTGACCTGCCTTAATTCCACAAGTCTTTAAGAGGCCATCACCTGTACTTTCAAGTACATCTAACACATTTAACTGTCAAGAAAATGTCAAGATGATTAAGAATCATTGGAACAGCTATATTGTTACTGCAAATATCACTTAAATCTGTGTTCCACATGAATTTTAGCAAAATGGTACTTGGACAATGTGAGTTTTGAAAATTGACATGTACTGTATATTAGATATAATTTCTTGCAATAACGTTAACCCTTTCCCTACTACACCACCCACTCTGTTATTTTACTCTGTCTAATTACGATTTTACTCGTCAATGGGAAACACCCATTTGACTATCTCTTCCTTAACCCATTCCCTACTACGCCGCCCAAATAACTTTAACTTTTCTACTTTTAACAGATTTGCATAAAAAACCCAAATGTTAACCGCTTCCGCCAATAAACACGGGTTTGCGCCTAACTTATATTATGTCGTAGTTGACTAGTTGTGAAGCCTTTCCACTCTATACTGTTAGTCTGTCTCGATAAACCATTTTGGTTTTCGTCGCATTGCCAATTTTTTTTGGGGTTTCACACATTGCCAAACGAAACAAAAACTACACATTCGTAACAAAACTACTTTTTCTCTTATACTTATGAGATAAAATAGCTTTTAATAGCGAAGGGTTAATAGGGAAGGGTTAATCGCGAAAAGGATGTTTTTGGCGCGAAAAGATTTGAACTAAAAAAACGCAGTAAAACAAGCTTTTTCTAACGAAACATTACCTCTTCTTCATTCAAAATGTCAATTGTCTCTGCTCTCACGCCAGAATTAACCAACAAATGGTAGAGGGTAATATCCATTTTCCGTTTTCCAAAGAGTGCAAATTTACGTCTTCGTTCGGTAGTCCAAAGGCAGAAAGAAAGAACCAAGGCACCCAAAGCAAAGATGCAAGCGTCGTTTTATCACGTGACCGTGACGTAAAATTACGAGCGTGTCTGCACCGTACTCAAGGGACCCTCCCAAGGGACAAAGCCAGTGAGATTTAACCAAAATGGTCTGGTTTAACTTAGAAATAGCAACAACCCACCCCACCCTATTAAGAAAAAGATGACAGAAATTAAGCATGCAAAAATACAGACTTCTTTTTTGAAACAACATGCATGGTGATGGTTTATCGTTGTAATCTGTGCGTCCGTTTTGTTAGCGTAAGCCTTCGTTCTTTGTCGAATCACCTATGTCGTGTCCACAAAAACGATCCTGGTTTTCGTGTACTCTGTGGAATTGACGGTTGTTCTCGGACCTACAAAAATGTTTTTTCATTGAGAAATCATTATATTCGGAAACATGGCAATCTCTTTAATGATGTTGCGCGAGTTTTACATGGAGGCGACAATGACAACCAAGGTCAAAATGACAACGACGACGATCAAGATAATGACGGTGGACAAGATCCGTTTTATTTCGAACAAGAGGTACAACGAGTTCAAAAATCAAACGTCCTTTGTGTGATGCAAATGAAAGATGAAAGCAAGATTCCCCAAACAGTGGTGGATTCGATGGTGAGGAACACAACACAAATCGTGGTAAACAGCGTCGAACTCTTGGAATCCGGACTGAGACATTGCCTTACCAATGCTGGCTTACAGGTGGAAAACATTCCAGGGGTCACAGAACTATTTTCTGAAGAAAGTGTAATAAGAAGACCGTTTGGAGGATTCCACAATGAAACGAGTCAAACGACGTACTACAAAACTAACTTTCGCCTAGTGGTAAAACAATTATATTTGCCATTTAATATCAGTTCATATACAGTCTAACTCACAGCAAATGCAAACAAGACTGCCACCACAACCATCACCACCACATCGCACCACTACATCAGTATTACAGTATATACAGTACAGTAGTCATAATAGTGTGTGTACTCACACCTGCATTTGGAAAACTTATGTCTCTCAATGGTATCCAAATCCAAACACCATCACTATACTTGTTTTATAAACAACCACACAAAACCACAGTGCAACCATGGGTGCATTCAAAGTCCATCAACACATTCATAGCCCACCACGGCACCACCATCAACAGATCCAACAAACTTCCTCTAATATCTACCACATTCATTTTTGGCCTCATGATTCACCCCGAACCATGCAGTGCTACTGGCATGCAGTACGGCAATACCATGCCACCATGACAGAAGTCACAACTACACCTACTGTACCATTAAACAATACATTTTGACTGTTTTCATTATATTAGGAACCACAAAAAATTGTGCTAAGAAGGTATCATAAGAAGGTTAGAAAAGGAAACAAGCTTAAAGACAAACCAAAAGAAGATACAGCCTATTATATCTCACTGATCCAAAGCTTACAGCAGCTTCTAAACAATGATGCTGTTCTGGAAGAGGTTAGCATTACCCTATGTGTCACATTTTAACAGCTAATTTTGTGAGCCATGCTGAGCCGGTTAGCTGGGGTAATATGTTTAAAGAAAATAATGCACCAAAAATTACACGTTTCAATGGTCTTAGTTTGACCAAAAGAAAAGTTTTTTTAATTATCTATTGATCAAATCATTGTGAAAATAATAGAATAATTATAATAATAATTATGATGTCTTTTTGAATAACCCTGATTGAGAACAATTACTGTAGATTGACAACCCTCACAACAGAAATGATGGACTTCTGGGAGACTATTGTGATGGAGAAGACTTCCAAGCTCACCCACTATTTTCAAGAGATCCACATGCACTTCAGATACTATTATTCTTTGATGAATTAGAAGTATGCAATCCATTTGGATCACATGCAACTACCCACAAAATAGGTAATTAAGACAAACATATAATGTTATGCAATAGTGATATATATTATTACATACTGTACAGTATAGTACAGTTGAAGCTCTCCTTGCAACCACCTGATTGTAAAACCCTGTTTGAATTGTTACAGTACTTAAACTCTGTAATTATCAATTCAGCATGAGGTCACTAATATGAGAGCACATTCTCTCTTACCAGCTCTAGTTATGACCACTTTTTCAAATTCCCAAGGTGGTCGCTTTATACAAGAGCTTCGACTAGTACTGTAATATGTTTCAATATATTATCAATACATGTATTCTGTTAAGTATCAATTTTAAAGTATAAAATTGAATAGCCAAAAGGTGGTAATTTAACTGCCAATACAAAGAACTGCTGTATCGAACGAGAGCCTATCAATATCATCAGAGAAAACTGACAGTTTCCTCTGATTAATTTTTTATCTGATTTTCCTCTATCATTGGGCTTTTGCTCGAATTGCCATAATTTCTTACATACATTTACAGTATTGCCAGTTTACCATCTTTTCTAATGGTGCTTATGGTCTTTAAAACCCTTTTCCTCTTGTGGTAAAAAATTTCATGTG
Organism: Paragorgia papillata; assembly: GCA_035771165.1. NCBI lineage: Eukaryota > Metazoa > Cnidaria > Anthozoa > Scleralcyonacea > Coralliidae > Paragorgia > Paragorgia papillata. The sequence goes on along the minus strand of JAWNZC010000082.1, from coordinate 2,126,602 downwards.
TCAAGGGGAATTGCATCGGGGGTAATTGTTAATAATAAAATGGAGGGAAATGTTAAACCAGTAAACCACAACCACCCAAGCTTACTTGGGGGTACTGTACTGTAGACAGAGAAAATGAAAAGGGACATTTGTGGCTTAAAAGGAAAGGGGTTAAACAACACAAGCAGTAATAAAATATAAATTACATTAATTTATTTAAATTAATTAATAAATAATATATTTTATAGATAAATTACATTGTTATACATTGTCCTGTAATTAATGTCCCTGTACCTTCAATTTGAATAAAGCCAAAACTTTGGTGAGTATTGCTGAAGTAACATAAAGTAAATCTTTTTGCAGGGAATTTCTATTACACTTTGGTGAACATATCACCAGAAAAACGCTCCAGTTTAAATGCCATTCAGCTTTTAGCCATATCCTACAGCAAGCATCTCAAGCAATATGGGGTTGATCACATTCTGGGAGCTTTAATTAATGATATCCAACTACTTGAACAGGTATGCGTGGATACACCAACCTGTTTTTTAAAAAGATAGAAAATAGTTGTAAAAACTTCTTTCATCACAATGAAATCCACTTATTGTAGCTAAAGTATATCTGCAATTTCATGTTTTTAGGATGATGGTCATGTTTTTATGATCAATGGTCAACAACGATCATTTAGAGGAACCATATCATATGTTTCCGGGGATAATTTGGGCTCACAGTTTATTGGCGGTTTTAAAGAAGGCTCACAAGCTCAGAGGCGATGCAGGGAATGTATGGGAAGTGCAGAAGAAGTGCAATCACAGGTAAAAAAATATTAATTCTTAGTCCCAACATCCTATGAACTCTTTTCCTATGGGCTTTTCCCTCGTACACCAGTTTTTACCTATTTAAATAAATACAACTAGCTTTGTCCGTATACTCTTATACAGACTGCTTGTTTGCAATTACTGGTAAGGGATTGTTAGGAAATTGGTCAGCTAAATAATTATATATATATATATATATATATATATATATATATATATATATATATGCAGCCTGATATATTTGTATGTATACAGTACCGCCATAAAGTTTGTCACGGTTTTGCTGCGGTCACACCGCAAAATCATCATGTAATCATGAAATTCGTTATAATAATAATATACATATTCATATACGGCACTTCACAGCCATCACAGTAATCAATATCAATTGTGTTCAGTCAGGCCTTCATAATATTGCAACTTCATAATATTGCAACTCCATAATATTGCAACTCCAGGCCTTCATAATATTGCAACTCAAATAACAATAAGGTAAGTATATTTTGTTCATTTCGGCATATTACAAACAATATTTAGCTACATGTACATCCTGTATTTCAGATACAGTATAATAATGTATAATAATGTATAATATAATTTATAAGCTATACAGTAGGTCAAATTTAGAGTTAGATATATTATTTATTCAATTACCATATTGTATGAGTGAGCTGTCTGTGTTGTAACCATGGTTGTCAATTAACCAATCAAAATTACCTAAATAAAGTCTGGCAGCTCATTTACAACCATGTTACAGCCAATTTCCAAACGAACTTCACAAAACAAAACATTGGTGGAAGTTTGTACTGTAGCAATTGACTGTTAGTGATACTTCCAGCGAACATACTTTTCAAACACACATAGCGATTGTAAGGAAAACATCTATCCGCAAAATAGTTAATTTTGCATTAATTTGCAAATTGTGAATATCGATCCACTAATGGTAATTTACGGAAAATAATTGGAGATAAACTAAATATTAATCTAAATTACATAATGTAATGCCTAGGAGTATGGGCCTACAATATTAATATTTTAGTTTTACCTTTTAGGTAAACTTAAAACATATTAATGCTAGAAATCTTTTACAATTATAATATACTGTTCACCATAATAACTTTTGCATTCATGACAAACTTTACAGCAGCACTGCATATCATATAATACCATATCAATTAGTTCGGTTAAGTAAACTACAGTACATGTACTTCTTTTCTGTAGTTCCATGAATCTAATTTCACACTTAGAACAAGAGACAGCTATGATATGCAATGTGAAAGACTCACCCAAGGAGACCATTTTGGTGTCACATACGGGTTAAATAAACGTTCCATGTTGACAGATTTAAGGTATTCCATTTCAAAATTTGACAAATGAATGCATCTATTTGTCTTGAATATGCATTTCTTACTGGTCACCCCAGTAGTGATGATGGTACAGTTCAGTTATTTTATCTAATTCTCTTTAAGATACTTTCATGTTGTGGGAGGTCTACCACCAGATGCAATGCATGACATTCTTGAAGGTGTCTTACAGTACAACACAAAAGAGATGTTGAAATACTTCATCCTAGAAAAGAAATCGTTTTCATTGGATGAACTTAATAGGCGTATTGGTTCATTCGACTATGGTTACTCAAATTATTCCAATAAACCAGCCCAGATTTTGAGGACAAAGCTTTTATCAAATGATCACAACCTTAAGCAACATGGTACGTGAGAACTAACCATCAGTTAAAAATTAAAATGCCATATAAAGTTATGTGCCGGAGTGCAATTGGGGCCATATAATAATTTTTTAAGCTTGGAGGTAAATTTTTTCATATGTAATCAATAGAGCTGAGGGAATTCCATTTTAACTAAAAAATTTTGGTGGGGTGCACATTTTAAAGAATAAGCAATCAGTCCTTTAGCAAAAGAAAATTAAGTAACAAAGCAAAATTATTAGCAAAAAGGTGGTATTAACTGCCAATCCAATACTGTATGACAATTGTAAGAAAATGCTTATAGCACCTTTTATAATGCAGTATTGGTAGTTTACCACCTTTTTGCTATTTTATCTTGTATTTCACACTAGGTTAATACACAGTGCTGAAATTTTCTAAAGTAACAAAATGGCTCGTTTTGGCTGAGCTGGGAGTCAAAGGCTTAAAATACTAGCGCTGGTTGCAATTTCATAAGCGATCATCGGTTAATTGGCATAGGCTAGCACCAACCAACCAATGAACAAAGAAAATTAGTTGTGGGTCATCTCTTGCATGTTTCTTGCCATTTGGATGGTTTACTCAGGGTTCCAAAAGAGCATTTTTTTGTGTCTGGGGTTCAGCGATTGAAAAATTGATAGCCTAATTTCAGTTTCACAAGTGGGTGTGGCATTGGGTGTGGCAGTGGTTCAAATGCTAAAACTATTAACCATTATTATATAGCATGCTATCGGATATGAGCTTTTGCATAATCTGATTGGTTCCCTACTACCAGGCTATCAGCTCATATCCTACTGGTAGAGGAGAAAACAAGATGGCGGCACGTTTTTTTAAACTGCCGAAAAGAGTTGAAATTGACGGATTTTTATACAGAAAAACATCAACACCCTCAAACCAATGTATAAAAAAACAACATTGTGTAAAAATACATTCACAAATACACAATTTAGCATGGTAAATGGTGAAATTCACCTAAAAATTACGTATTTTTACTTCAAAAACCTGACTAAATTAACGGGTTGATATTAATTTGTTGCCAAACAAAGAAACTCACGGTTACTGAATCAAGCTTACAACACACATTTCGTAGGAGATCACCAGTAAAGAGACTTTTTTTATTTAGATAAGCATTTGGAGTAGTAAAAAGCATGTTCTTTTTCAAAAACAACCAACTACAGTACTGTAAGTAATTTAGTTTTACTGCCGAATGTGTTTCAGTTTCATTTTTGCATGAAATCAAAACCTAAGACAGCAACGCTAATATGACCCACCTTTTGACTTCATAAAGGTACCTTTTAATCTTTTTTGTTGATCTGCTTAACACATTTTTTGCCTCTCGAGCAACATTTACGCAACATTTCACTGAAGCTGTTTGCCGAACAGCTCAGCGAGAAACTCTGTGTGAATGCATCATTACGCATGGCGGAAGTATTAGTTGCCTGTTGCCTATGCCGGAAGTTTGTCGTTTCAAACATTTCGCTGTAATTTTGTCTCTTGTACAGTGCTTGGCTATATAATAAAACAGTTATACCATTCGCTCTCGTCGTATACGAACTAATAGCCAACTCGGCGGAGCGCCTCGTTGGCTATGAGCTCATATACGACTCGAGCTCATGGTATAAATGTTAAATAACCGGATTGAAACAAGTATTGCCGCGCGCCGAATTTTGATCGTTGTTTGCATCGTCTCAACTCCTACTTGACACGGCCCAAAGTATAACAAGTTCAGTTTAGTCAAGGTTATTTTTAGTGCTCGAATCAAGTTTTTGACAGTTGTAAATTAATGTTTATTAGACCATGGGCCGACTGTCCAAAAGTCCTTCCGAAATAGTCACGGTATGCGCACATCGGGGAACCAAATGATTTTTTTCACCATAAGTGGTTAATGTATTGCTGATTATATTTTTAATGTGTGTCAAGTCAGAAACTTGCACATTTTGTCATAAATTCATTAAACATGTAGCCAGCTTCACGATGGCCGGTGGCCATCTTGGATGTAGGGCATTTGATGCCTTTGAGAATTTCTGTGGAGTTGTTTCGTTGAGATATAACTTTCTTCAGGTATTTATGAATGATAAAACGAAAACATAAGATATATAATGATAAAGCGTCAAAGTTTTGTAGTTTTATTTGGACAGTAGGAACCGATCTCATGAAAATTGTGGTTCAGGATACTGCAAATGAGATCGAAACCGGAAGTAAACTTTTAAGGTAAAAATCTTTGCTTTTTTTGTACAGTTTGTGACTGATATTATTTGTCGATTATCTACTACGCAACAATTTAGTTCGAAGCTCTTTATATTGCAAAATTCAGTTACACAGTGGCGAAATTTGTTATTCAGGAAGTGTTTACCACATAACTCAAAAGATGGCTGCTATTTGTTAGTGGTTTTTCTTGCTCAAACATTAAATAAAACAATAAATGTTGATATTATTTTAACCTGTACACTTTCAGTAAAGACCAATGGTTTTCTTATAATGAAAACTCCAGGAATAAAATATATCAAAAGTACAATAAATATAAAATTTGTACAGTGCTGCAGGCAATATTCGCTGTTGTATAAAATAAGACCTTTCAGGATTTCTTCAGTGATTTTAATCTTGATTATATCTTTAATCTAACTCTAAACCCATAAGTACACAAAAAAACCCAACTTGAAGCAATCACTGTATGGAAAGTCATTGTCAATATGTACTGGCAATTTGAATATTAATATATAAATTGTATATACTGTACATAAAATGATCATATAATTTACATATTATGGAACCATTCATTATTTATGCTTGAGGTGCTGGCAAGGTTTGTGAACAACATGAACAAAATGTTTTGAACCCCTTTATTACAAAAAGAACATATCCCATGGCCCCCTCTCACAAAACGTTTAAAACTACAGTCCCTTTGGCCCTTGCCATCCTGATATACAAAAAAAGAAATTATTACATTTAGCTACAGTGCCGCTCAAAAGTTTTGTAACACCTGCGTGGTGTGTTTACACGCACAATACACACAATTTACAAGTGCGTGTAGTACATACTGCGTGTAGTACAGTCAAACTACACGAAGCTTCGCACTACACGCAACCTTGCACTACACGCAGTTGCGTGTAGTTACACTCACACGCAGTTTGCGTGTAGTTCGCTACACGCAGTTTGCGTGTAGTTGACTGCACGTGGAAAATAGTTCGCTCCTTGACAATTACGTATAATCAGTATAATTTTGAAAGGTTAACTCTTTGGGCTACATGATACAATATAAATTTTACATGCCAAGATGACTATAGGTTGTATTTACAGTACCTCACAAAGTGTTTTGGGCAAAGAATAGCTTGCGCTTGTTTTGATTTGTCGCTTTGTCTTCACAGTCTCTTAACTACACGAAGTTTGCGTGTAGTCATGAAAAATATAAATACAGTAGTTCGCTCCTTGACAATTGCGTATCATCAGTATAATTTTGGGCTACATGATACAATATATTAGCAGAGTCCTATCAGCCGCAGTCAGCAGAGTTCTGTACTATCGTTCGATGAATTGCAGCATTAGCTCAAAACAAAACTTTGCTGTGAACTGTTTACGGCGTCTCTTCCGAAGTGAATTAGAAGGCAGAAATATTTCCAGCAAGAAAAAAACAACTGGCTGTGGACCCTGTGAACATCATCTCAAATTGATCGCTGCAATCGCCACGAACGCTGAAAACTAAACTACCATACGAAAACCACGATCGCTACAATCGCTATAGTCGTGATGGCTACAACCGCCGAGGCAGAAAATGTTCTATCTCGGCGATCGTGAATGCATGCATTGATCATATGATCCCTGAGTTTTTTTTGAGCGATTGTAGCGATCATATGGAAAGTAGGCTTATGCTTTTGCCAAATATTTCAGTGAAATATTATCATACTACGCAAAACTACGTGTAGTTATGTATTGATCATACACAAAGTTTTGTGTAGTTATACACTGAGCTTTGCGTGTAGTTATACACGAAGCTTTGCGTGTAGTTATACACGAAGCTTTGCGTGTAGTTATTATACACGAAGCTTTGCATGTAGTTATTATACACGAAAGCTTTGCGTGTAGTGCGTGTATGTATGTTGCGTGTACACGCACACTACACGCATTCCAGTCCAGGAAGGTGTTACAAAACTTTTGTGCGCCACTGTATGTTGAACCATGGTTGAACAATTATGAACATTTATAAAATAGGTTGTGTCTTTCACACACTGTGATTGGTCAGTTTCTGTTTATATCAGGCTATGCAAACACGATTGTGATGTCAGGCACATTTCTTAGTCTTATTTCATAAAAGAAATAGACAATGGATGCCCTGTGTTTACATGTACAGTATTATAGTCTGATGCAATCACTCGAGCAAGTTTTGGAGAATTCAAGAGTACTTAATATGTAACCCTCACCTACAGCTTGGGTTCATATAAAGTTTTGAATACTCCCAACTCACTCTTGTGTTTGCATTCAGGCTACAGTACGGTATATAAACGCGGACAGCTATTTTCTATTTCTTAATTAATTTATCGGTACTGCTAAAGCACTAAAAGCTACTGTATGTCGACATTCTCAACTTCCTTCACTATCTTCACAAAAGACTGCCTCAGTGATGCTAACAACATAATTTGCTTGCTTTTGATAAGCTTTGGTACCACAATGGTTTCACAGAACATTTGATATGCCTTCCCATAGTGAAGACTCTCTTCTAAAAGCTCCTTCTTTGGTATTGAAAGAAACCGTGTCAACTCCATATAGCAACTGTGGTGGTATCTTGGTTCTAAAGCTGGTAGATCTCTTCCTGTCCCCTCCAAATGAACCAGGATATCGTAGCGTTCCTTGAGACGAGCAGCTTCGAGAAGTCTGCCAGCTGTTAAGGTTTCCACCTTTTTCAACTTTTCAACATTTCTCTTCTTTTCTCGATCACGGGTATATTTTGTTTTTTTACATACTGTATTATGCATACTGGAGGGAGAACATGTTCACGTCCTTTCTCAGGCATTCCTACAGATGTCTGTGACTGACTCATTCTCCTTTGCTTTTCTGGTGGAACCTCTTCCAGATCACCTATAGCAAATACATTAATTATTCTTTGTTATATAGCTGGGTACTTGGTGGATGTAACTCAAATTGGTTCACTTATGGTCATGTGGCATTACACAAATCTAATGTTTTTCATCCTTCCACTAAGTGCAACTTACAATTATTGCCCACTCTGGCCACAACTAAAATAACAAAACTATTATAGTACTGTAGAGCCTGTTTACAGTATACAAGAGTGAGTTATCTCAGAAGGCAGGGAAACTCAAGAAACTACTGTCACCCTTTCTCTCAGGATCAGACAAAGTGTACACCATTTATGTATACTAGTGTAATTGCAAAATAAATAACTACAGTAGTAAGACACTGAGGTTATAATTATACAAACAGCCAATAGCGAAGTGCACAGTTACTAATTTATAGGCCAAAACTCTGACAAACAAACCAAAATTAAATCTCGAGGGATTCCTAAATACCAATTTTCTTTTGTTGGGAATGCAAAAATAAATTATAAACTGAGACAAACATAAATTTTATGTCATCTGGGCACTTCACTATTATAGTTAGAGAATAGAGAATCAACCTAAGACTATGTAAATAGAGTGGACCACACCAGTGATCTCATGTACATTAACCCTATACATATGGGCAAGAGTATTTGGTGAAATAGAAGTATGCATGCAAGAACAATGAAATATTGATTATACCAATATAGATCTACACGAAGTTCTAATGAAAAATAATATTAAAGTAATTTACTGTATATTAAGCAAGGACAACCTTGTCTTTGGACATTGTCCTAGTATCTCAGTATGAGAAATAAAATAGCCATTTCTAAATAAAATAATCTGGCTAAATGGTAGACTGGATTGGTATATATATATATATATATATATATATATATATATATATACTGTAGGACAAATTAATCAAACGAAAATGAGAATCAAACAACAACAAATAAACATGTTCTCCTAGTTCAACGAAAATATAAATTACAGCGCAACAAAACTTTCATGGACATTTGTCAATATTGGAATCGGTTCATGGTTTTAGAGTAAATGCAAGAATGTTGCCGGTCGAACAAGAGTTGCGACTGCAGGTTCTCGTTAAACAATGTGTCAATGTTCTATTGTTCTATTGATAATTTCTTTGGTCTCAAGCATACAAGTCTCTCAAACAACACAATTATATTATGCTACATAGAAAAACAAATTTCTGTATTACTGTAAGATTCCCATGGGACATTTATTTCTATACACGATAACAACTTGAATATTTTAATAAACACATTCAATTCAATACAATCATTGATCTGTTGTTGAATACAATAATTCTTAGTTTATCCATACCTGCTTTGGTTAGCTCGTCTCTTTTAGTTTGTCGGTCTTCTTCCCGTTTAAGCATCTGTATATGATAGAATCTGGTGTAACATTGCCGATGGAACTTGCAATATGCCGGTATTGGCAAAAAACTTTCCTCAGAACTCGATGTTTGCGAATAATCGCACGTGGAGTCCAAGATCAACTTCATATTTGACTCCGATTCCAGAGCTATTTCGCCCTCTATACACGAGAATATTTTCCATTTTGCCGCAAATAAAATAAACTTACACCACGACAAATATGTAAATGAACTTAATTTACCTTTTGCATTATTTACGACATGCATAACACAGACGTTCTTGGCTGACTGACCTGTATAGTCAGCCGCCAGTTTACTGAAGGACTGAAAGTGATGATCTTCTAGAAGGCCGCGTGATTGGCTTGTGATTTAGTAACGACGATGCTGATTGGCTACTTATTAATAACATGGTTTCGGTTTCAGTTTACAATGGACAAATTTAGTCGAGAAGGTTCGTCGAATTTCCTACTTAATGTGCAAGTTTCCAGATTGACACTCCCGATAATTTTCATTTGTTATATGTATACTACATGTTTGTGGAACAATTTTTTAGTTCCGCGATGTGCGCATCAAAAAATCACATTTCTTGAGGTCGGCCCATGGTCTATATTTTTGTAACAACCAATCACATTTCACTTATCCCAACGAACTGAAATTGAACACTAATAACATTTAACGCCTGATCCCAGACAGCATGCAAGTTCTGAGATAATAATTATGAAACTTAGCAAACGCAGAAGGAGATATTACTAGTGAAAAAGCTTTGTCCATTGATTTTACAGTAAAAGAGCTATTGTCGACAAGCATTTTAAATAACCTTGACTAAACTGAACTTGTACTTGACCCCGTGTTAACTCGTACTTTGGGCCGTGTCAAGTAGGAGTTGAGACAATGCAAACAATGATCAAAATTCGGCGCGCGACGCGGTCACCTGAAAACAGCAGTATATAGTTTCTAGAGTATATAATTTTAGTAACATACTTCATTGTATTTATACTGTATTTACGTAATTACTAAATGACGTCATACTTATCGGTCGTAGACGGTAGAGCTGACTAGTGACTACCGAGTCATTTAATACAAGAGGTGAATTAAGATGTACTTCATCCACGCAAATTACTTGTCTACTGCATCTGAAATGCAGCGAAGTATAATAATATTTCGCAGATTACTTAATATAAACATGTAAAACCATTCCTTATTCAATAACCTCAAAATAAAGAACATCTTACATCTGCGGACCAAGGACGGGTAAACAATGATATTTATTCAATGCAAAGCGCGGAGAGTCAGAGCGAGACGTAAAGGCGTGAGAACGGCCTAGTTTTCTAGGCGGAGAAGGAGTAGGGAGCCTGAGAACGTCCTAGAATTGACGAAAACTAGGACGTTTCCAGTCTTCTGCACCCAAAACTAGGACGTCCCCAGACTCCAAGCTTATAGCAGCCGAAAGGCACTGACGTCTTTAACGCGGATGTGTTGACATATAAAGATGAGTCAAGGTGTTGGGTTGCATGGTGTTGGGATTAATAAATTAAACAAACAGCAGGATATTTTGGAACAAAAAGCTATTAAAATCTGCTAACTATGAACATTATAATTTATATTTGATATGTTTTACACTGTATTGCTTTAAAACTAGACAACCTAATTTATACTTTCTGCTTGCCTAGTTTTTAATTTTTTTGCCTAAATTTGAGAAACCTTGTACTTGGGGTTCCCAGGCACAACTGAGCTCATTTGGAACCCTGGTTTACTCATTTATTTATTTTTCTGGCCAGTTTTAGTTTTCCCCCCCCAAAACCTCCTTACCCTACATGACTTGTAGTTTAATATGAGTGTGATGATCATTGTATTTAAACTATAACTTGAGTGTAAATGCCAAATATAATATGTTTACGCTGTCCTGTTTTATTTCATAAAACAAATTCTGTTGTTATAGCAAATGAAATGTGGTGTCTGGCACTATATCTTCCTCTCATTATTGGTGAATGTGTGCCAGAAGACGATGACCACTGGAGTTTGTTTTGCACTTTGCTGCAAATTGTGCGTATAGTGTTTTCTCCAGTGATCAGTAAACAACAAATGCCTTACTTGCAAGTCCTTATCCAGCAAAACCATGAAACATTTAAGGAACTGTATCCAGATTGCCCAATAATCCCAAAAATGCATTATATGGTACACATGCCACGGGCTATATTGCAGTAAGTTCATTCTATAACTGAAGGAAAGGACAATGTTTTAGACTACTGCATATTAATTTTATAGTAAAGGTCACATTGCTTTTAACCATCAACTTTAAACATACAGTACTGTAGGAAATCACCTTATATCAGGTTTTTGACTAAGGCATAAAATATTGCATGCACCACTTTTTTCAATTGTCTCGCCAGGTACAGGCTCAATTTTTAAAATATTAAGTTGAGTGCACAACATTTTACACTGGTCAGCTAATTACAGTCAAAAAGGAAAAAAAAGTACCTTCCCACCTCTGCTTCTGTAGTTTGTTGTGTATATTTACTGTATTTCTGTAGCTGCTGCAGAAACACGAGGAAAATCTAGTGATAAAAGTCACTAATTCTTGATTTATATTTGTTTGTTGGTATCGATTTGGGAGAAACATTTGTTTTAATAATTACATGATTAAATTCCATGAAAGCTAAATTATACTTTTTATTCACATTTTTCGACTTGAAATTTTCCTCACTCCTCAGTAGCAACTACAGAAATACAGTAATACACAACAAACTACAGAAGTGGAAGTGGGAACGTATTTCCATTTTGACTGTAAAGGGGCTGTACTGTCACATTATAGTGAAAGTGTCCATATTTAATATAATTACCGTATCTTCAAATTCTGAGGTGTAAACTTCAACATCAAAATTGTAAACTGATTCAATTGTGAAATACGAGTCACCTACAAACTACAGGTGTATGGATAATTTCTTAAAGTTCTCACAGATTTACGTAAATTTACCTATAAATTTGATTTCTTGCTTGCCCGACAAGAAATCAAAATGACATTTGCAATCGGTTTCAATCCTCGTTAAATCTCGACCATCTGAATTGCTGTGCAAGTTTCTTCTATATCTTTGTTTTCTTTTGTTTATGACCGTTATTATTTAGGTTTTGTGCAATTTTGGGACAGTTTGTTTCAGAATTATTCGGTTCTAATTAATTACAGACAATTTATTATATATTCGGAGTTGTTTTGTCCTGATGTCCTCTATTTTTTGAAATTGGTTTGAAAATGCTAACAGTTAACGTGCTAGAGTAATATCACAGACGGTAATATTGTCTAGAAAATGAGTGCAATAAATATGTTTAAGTGTTTTTATTGCACAAATTATGAAAGTATTAATCGACGTTTATCTCGTGTATACAGTATTTGATATTTGTTAAATTTACCTCAATTTGCAGTTTGGGACCATTAATTAGAAGCTGGTGTATGAGATACGAAGCCAAACATTCGTACTTTAAGCGTCTGGCACTATCCAGTGGTAATTTCATCAACTTGCCGTATTCACTGGCTAAGAGGCACCAAGAAGGGTTATGCTATCGCCTTCAAACGCCAGTGGGAAGCCATTCAACTTTTATCGACAAAGAGAACGAGACAGGACCAGGTACTGCGCATGCGCGCGAAGGCTACATGAGCATTCACTAATCAGCCAATCATTGCCCACGTACCCCCGGGAAATTTTGAAATAATATAGATTCTTTGAGATGCCATTAACCTATAGGAGTCTAAGCTATAAATTGAACGGGGGTGAGCCTAAAAGGACTCCCAACTTTAAATTGGGTGGGAGCCCAATTGATGGAGCCCAGCGATGATCCACATTAGGCTGTATTTTTGAGGGGTTGAATATTCGAATAATGAGAATAGGCTAGGCCTAGATCAAATTTGCAACCCCCTAATTTTCTTTTCACATTGGGAACGGTTGGTCTATAAGATTTAATCAAATAAACAAATATAACCTGTCATATATACAGATCAGAGAATAATTACATGTACCAAGATTGCTTTTAAATCTCTTTTTTTATTTTTATTCCATCTCACCGATCATCTTATGATGATCCAAAAAGCAATAAAATCCCCAACTGGGAAGCAGGATAATATCAAATATCCTTTCCCAAATCTGGAAAGCTTGAAACATTTAAGGCATATCAGTACTGGGTACCCCCTAATTAAGACATCCCTTGGGCATTATAGTCACTAGAGTCTTATTTCAGTATTTGCAATGCAGTTGTAACACTTTGTTAGTGGATACCCTTATTATACAGATACCTTGCCAATGTTTTAAGAGGTGTTGAACTGTACTAGCTTTCTCCTCACCTGCAGTAACTAGCTGTAAATATACTTTTTGTAACTTGTTCATTTCCTTTTTAAGGCTCAAATAGTTATGCTAGAAATGTAGATTACTACGATCTACTGGAAATAGTTGAAACAAATGATGGCAATGAATTACCTGGCCTAACTCCTGTTTTTGAGTAAGCGGGTTATATAATTGTTGTAATATTTTTAATACATAATTCCTCAGATGACTTCTTTGATATTAAAAAATTTGGTAATAATTCATAAAGAAAATTTGAATCAAAGCATGTATTTGTCATACAGAACCACCAGCTAGTGGTTGTATCACATTAACATATCAGTTCTATACCTCAACCTTTAAACACTGAAATTGAACACTGAAATTGAAATTAACATTATAGACTCGGAATTTCTTAAGTAATTTACAATATTCGTGTCCAAGTTGTATCAGATATCACAAGCTCTCACCTTCACCTCAACCTCTATATTATCCAATACAACACGGTCACTCATATTGTAAATAGTACATGAAATCGTCTTGCATAATGCAGAAAAAAATTATATTAAAAGCTGACCTGTAAGCAACAATGAGTTATCATACGTATATCTCATACACATACCAGTAATTTATATACATACAAACAATTATTAACAATAATTTAATTGGCGTTGCTGAATTAAAAACAAATGTATTGAGTTGTCTGTTCATAATAAATGTACAATTGATGAGTTTCATGAATTTGTTACGGTATATTCATAACACAAAGATACAGTGAAGCAGATGGTGGTCAGATAGTAGATACAACGAGATTCTTAATTTTGTAAAATGACCATCACCTGGAATGAAGTGAAACCTGCCATTACAGTAGTGCAGGATGAAATAAAATAAAAAAACATTAAATTTCTTCTACATATATTTTTGTAGTTATTACAAGTTTAAAATGTAGGATTTGTAGGTTTCTATTTGAATTTGCTTGTCATTTTCTATTATTAATATTTTATATCTTCTGTTCATTTCATATAGAGCAAAGTGGGTGAACATTGGTGGAACAAAATACAAATGTGGTGCAATTTTTCATATTAATTATGATGAAGATGATTTTCCACTGTTCTGGAAAATACATAAAATTTCAATAATTAATGGCAACCTTAATCGTGTAAAGTTTGTTGTTCTCCCAATGGAAACCATTTCCTTTGACAGCCATCTCCAGTGTTATGAAGTTAGTGATCCAACCAAAGAGGGAATGGCAATCTTTCACCATGCCAATTTTAGCTGCCATTTACCAAAACATTTATGTAGACCATATGGCAGACAAGGCAGGTCAAAATTTATTTGCACAAGACATGACTATGGCACAAATCATTAACATAATGTCCCCAATGTTATGTTGCTGTGATAACATGCAATCAGGAACTATGCACATAAGTCTTGCTGTTAATTCCATCTCCTACAATTGCCAACTGGCAGAAAAATAACAGATTTTAATCATATTCATTATTACTTTAAATAATAATTATTTCAAATTCAAAATAATAACAAGTTCAAGGCCCACATCATAATATGTTAATCCTTGTAGCCCTGGAGGCCTCTTTGCCAAGTAGTTCATTTGGTATTAGATTACATTTTGGTAATTCAATACAAATAGTGAAATGGTGGTAAACTGCCATGGAATATAGTGTTAAAGAGAAATGCTAAAGCCATTGATCTGAGCAATGTGTGCTAGTGACATTTTAAACTTCCAAGTCAGCATTTAATTGTTTTTTACACTGCCAGTACTGAAAATCTTTTTAATACAATAAAAGGCCCATTTGTGGGAAAGCCAGGCTTAATTGACCCGCAAAGGTTACATGTACCTTTGCCTTGTCATAAAACAGATAAAAGGGTCATTCGGCAGTCTGGTATAGAAGTGAAAAAGTTAACTTTTATGTATAGTGTTCATCAGTAGTACATGTACAGTTTGTATAAACAATAAAATATGTAAGTTCATCTACAATGCTTTATAAGAATTCCTTCCATTGCAAATTAATACAAAATACATCAACTTCTTTTCACTTGAGGACATGCATGTAGCTGACCAATCATAATCTGTAATTATATATTAATACTGGGCCCAGTTGTAGAAAAGTCCAGTTAACTTTAACTATAGGTAAAATAGCTTAATGCTAGACAATCAGCCGAATCAGGATCACAAACAGCAGTTAAACTGTAGTTAATACAACCAGACCTTATATGGTAATAACACAATAGCAGTTATGAGCTCAATGCACTACAGGGCCATTTGTTCAGCACGATTCTTTCAGCTGAGCATGGTTGTTGTAAGAATTTAACCTTGCGATGTTGTGAGATATACTATACTGTAATAATCTATATTTGATATCAGAGAATCTCAACATGCGCTGAGCAATTATGGTCTTGCCAGGCCAGGTTAGTGTTTGTATTTATATGTAATAGCCTAATATTCCATTAAACTTTTAAAAAATACCGATACCTTATTCACGATTGTAAGCTTTCTTGCTTCCTCTTCATCACTTGTACCCAAAATAAAACATTTTCGAAACGGTTTACATTGAAGAGTACTTCATGTAATTATCTACCAATGTCATGTTTTGGGGACTCCAACTAAAGAGTTTCTCGATTTATTTTCATGTGTAAATCCAAGTTGAAAAGTGGCTCCTAAAAATATCATATTAAAATTAAACTTATAAGACTTATACCTGCCATATCGATTGCCCATCTCGCAAACGGCTCAGCAAAAGCGAGTTAAATTAACTCACTTTTGAATTACTCCTTTTTCAGGATAAAATTTCGCTTGACAATTAGTTCCCATGCTTTTTACTCTCAAAAGGGAGTTAAAATAACGCCGAAACTGGAGTAAAAGTTTTACTCTCATAAAATGCGTTAAAGGGTGAGTAAAATTTACTCCTTCAAATTAACAGTGTGGTCATGTTGTGGATTTAAATTGCGTTATTTGGCAAAAAGTTTGTGATAAGATTGGTTAATGTTTGGTTTACGATATGGATGAACAAATGAAAATGATTACAACAAATATTGGCATACTGACAGGTACGTGAAATTTAGAGACTTTCGCTTCGAGTTTGTGTTTGAGTCCGTGTTCAAGTTCGTGTGTTCGTGTTCAAGTTCGTCTTCGATTTTGAGTTTGTGTTCGAGCTCAAGTTCGTGTTCACGTTCGTGTTTGTTTTCAAGTTTGTGTTCGTGTTAAAGTTCGTGTTCGGTTTCGAATTTGTGTTCGAGTTCGTGTTCGATTTTGAGTTTGTGTTCGTATTTAATTCATAGCCAGAAATACGCGACATTTGAGTCTGCAAGACATACGTGTCTTTGTCAGCGTTTTACGTATAGCGCATGAGTATTCGGAATAATTCCTGATATACGATCCGGCAAATTTAATTAAAACAAGCAGACAACAAGCATCAATTCAATACCAAAAGAAATCAAAGTAGTGTGCTGCGTAGGCAGTATTGAAACAACAATCGAAATGCATTAAGGTTAGATAACTGCCGAAACAGAGAACGTAGGAGTCTAACGTTTCTCTCTGACGAAGGGCCTTCGCTCGAAACGTTATACTCCTACGTTCTCTGTTTCGGCAGTTGTCTAACTTTACTATATTTCAATACCAAAAGAGTTGCGATACTGCAGTATATCGCGGAGTTATGGCAATTTTAAAGCACGGAAGTTTCGATTGTCGACCCAGAAGTTTGTTGGTCATATAGACGAAATCGCAGTTTCGTCTGCGCATACAATCGGAGTCGGGACAAAACGTAGTTCATTTATAACATGAGGCTGAAGTAGCCGTAGTAAACATAACATTTCTGATTTCAGAAACTTTTTAATGTTTAGGTATTCTATAAGGATAAACTTTGCTTATCGATTAGTTGACAATAATCCTAAACGTTGTGTCTAAAAATAATGAACTCAAAACATGAAAAAACAGTCCCAGCCTATGTTATCTTCCTGTTATGCTTTAATAGACACGATGTAATTTGCATAGGGGCCCAAATTGAATAGGAAACTAATTTGCAAGTGGGCCTAAATGAAACTACGATTTGGTTTATGCTTTCTAAAATACAACAGCGAAATGGACAAGCGAAAGTAAGATAAAATGTTAAGCTATTACTTAAACCAGCAACCTCAGACATTGTACTTACATGAACCCATTTCGCATGATTGATTTTGTGGATGTTACGACTTCACGAGCGGTTTTAAATATATAACTAGGAGTTTAATTCGTACTAACACAGAACAAACCATAGAGAACCAACACGATTTTATATATTTACTGAGGGACAACCGAAAATTTGCCAATAGGGCTCAATTTTTAGTCCATGATATTCTTCAACATTAACCTAAACAAGATCTGATTTCGCATTTCGAGAAACAGCACATCTTCTTTGTCTATTTCAAACAAATACGCGTGCCCCTATATGATTTCATATACAAATTGTGCGAGTTCAATGAGCCACATTGACCCGCGACGGGGTGTTGCGCAATCATATGTCGCGTATTTCTGGCTATGTTCGTGTTCAAGATCGTGTTTGACTTTGTGTTCAAGTTCGCGTTCGTGTTCAAGCTCGTGCTGTTTTTCGTGTTCGAGATCGTGTTCGTGTTAGGGTAGTAATAGCTTGTTTGCTTTTTTTTATTTTTGTCTGCAGGACTTGGAACATTGTTCTACATGTTGTCATGGCTTCCGTTTACAAAGAAGCAAAGCAACCCATCTCAAAAGATAAGAATGAAACACCTCTGCTTGAAAGTGTTATTGCAGATGAAAACATGAAGGAAACGAAATTATTAATTAATGTTGATAAGTATACTCCTTGTGTGAGTGTATGAATAAAAATGCACTATTTAACGATCATTCGCCGAAGACGAGGTGAATATCGCTGTTTATTATATGGAAAAGAGTATTTTACTAGCAACTAAGACACTTGTAGAATCCATATTTTTCTACATCCGGGAACCGAGTGGCGTATTTCTCGTATGTAACGCTCGCAAGTGATATATCGACATGTCAAAATTTACGCCGTTTGTCGTAAGTTTCAAATCAAGTAAATTTGAGCGAGTAACTTGTCTTAATTCAGTTTTTCACGTAAAATGACGTATTCGGAGAAGTTGTTGTATTTTTCATCTGATTTTCTAAAAGTTTTAGGTCAAGCGGTTGTAGTTTTCGCATTAAACCCAGTTTATCAACATCACTAACACGCATAATTTCATTGTCCATATACTAAATAGAACATTACACGGTTGCTCAAAGATATGGATTTTATGTTCTCGTGGTAAGAGCAATATCTCATATATATTGTCCTTGCCACTCGAACATAAAATCCATATCTTCTCGGTTATTATAAAGGGGATATTACACGGTGGCGAGACGAAGTCGAGGTTATTATTCACCGATATTCACTGAGCCTGAGGCGAATAATTGTTTTAGTATAAATACACATTTTCGTACTTTTAGGAACAACATTTTCTTTAAAATTGTTAATTTCCTCGTCTGTCGCATTGACAACTTGGCTGGCGGCCATTTTGAATAAACGCTGTAGGTGATTATCGAGAATTAATCCGAAGTAGCTCGACGAATCAGCGCAAACGATTTTCTATAATCACCTGTGTATTTATACTAACTAGCCTTAATTAAAAATGAATTATTGCGTTTTATTATATAAAATAGAGTGTTTTATTGATTTTTTCGCCGCTAATAAAAGTGATAATCTCACATGTGCGATTATTTATAATAATCGCACATGTGACGATTATCTCTGAATCAGCATTATAGTTTATTGCTGTTTTTGCAAGGCAATAGGACCATTTTTTATATAAAAAACACAACAATACATGGATGTTTGGAAATATGAAATTTATTTCTCGTGTCGTATTATTCTCTATATAATATGGAACGGATTAACACTTTGAAGCCTGAAGACGAGTCTTTAGTATTTTATTCTGGCTAACGCCAGACGATTTTATTCAGAGGTCAAGGCCTGAAAGGGTTAAAACCTATTTTTTTAAGGTCTTTGGTTAACGTTTGCAGGTTCACTTCGGTAAAGCGCTCTCGATTTGTCAGAATTTATCGTTAGAAAGTTATTAATTTGTAGAATACAATGTTGTATTTGATTTTGCGATAAACACAAGCCAATAATAGTGGCGAATTTTTCAAGTAAAACCAGAGGACTTCACTCGGGACGACTTAAAGCCCTAATCAAACGAGAACGGAAGTCATCGCAAGTTGGCAGTCAGAATTTCTGTGGCGGTTGTTCGAACACACAAATTAACAAAATAAAGGTTTCATGAGTGTTTTAAACAAGTTTTAACTTTGTCACGGTACATGATATTTTCAGGAAATTATTCAGAGCGGCTGGCTGAGATAGCGTGACTGCCAACTTGCGAAGACTTGAAAGAAATTATTCCTTTATCGGCATAAACACCTTACCGTAATGATTTCATCACGGTTTTACGAAACTTTTTTCTCTGCTTAAAAAATACGGCGTAAAAGAAGCGTGATGGCGGGAATTTAATAATAATTGAGTTAACTAAATTGTAAAAATAGTAACGGAATGAAATGATACCGGTACCGTGATGATTTGATACCGGCACGATTTCTACCGGCATCGCGTGAACGGGGTAGATGAGTTTACGAAACGATTACATGGAGCGGGCTAGCCCGGTAAGCCGGGATGATTTCAGGCCGAAATTCGCAATTATCAAGTAAATAAGGGGAAAGTTACATTAGTACACTAATTAGTCTATTACTTATTTTGTAAGCCTGTCGTTAATAAAAAGATTGTTATTGTCTTAGCTAACCCACGAAAGAGTCTTCACGATGACTTATTCATTTATTAATCTTCGCTACGATCACGAAACACACAAACAACGTTTTGATGTTCTATTTCAGTTCCTTCAGCACTATTTATTCACACAGTCAAGTAAACGAATGCGTATCGAAGCGAGATCAACAGATTTTCAGCCCGGTTTTCCGGGATGAAAATGATTACATAGACATTTTCATCCCGGCTAACCGGGCTAGCCCAGTTGCGACAACCGGGATCCCGGCAAACCGGGCTAGCCCGCTTGCCATGTAGTCGAAATGTTAAAACAACATGCGTTTGATATATAAAGCGGGCTAGCCCGGTCCATGTAATCTCCCCCTTAATAAACAAGACGCCTGGGTCAGGTGTGCACTCGGGTTACTGGAAAGTGCGGAGGTCTCTATAACGCTCGCGCGTGGGAGTGGGCCGAGGAAGATCAGATCGAAGGCTGAATGTGGTGCATACTTCACATTTGTGAACAGGATTATCCTGAATTGTCAATTTAGACCCCGTTTACACTAGAACAAAAGTATCCGGATTCACATTGTTTTTCAGCCTCATGGGAATAAAAAACAATGTGAAACCGGGTGGTTTTGCTCTAGTGTAAACGGGCTTTAAAGGCTGGTTTCCATATAGCCGTAAGAGCCGGCGGCATGGCTGCGGCAAGAGGGGATTGTCCAATCATAGACAGTGTTGAATTAGCCAGCAATAAAAAGCTGTATGCGATTGGACCATTGCCCCTTGCCGCAGCCATGCCGCCGGCTCTTACGACTATATGGAAACCAGGCTTAAAGTGTCTATAATTATCCTGAAGCCTAGGGGACTTCTCTGTCCCACATCATGCGGGTTGTTCAACTAAAAAGTATATAACAAAAAAAAATTGTAGGCGTGTTGTAGTCTGGATCTGAGAGCAACCTCGTACCCAAGTTCTTATCTCCGCTGCTCCGCCCACCGCTGCGAAATTGACCCCCTAAAAATTGGGAGGGGGGGGGGGGGGGTTCAATTAACGATTTAAAAAAATACTCAGGGAGGAATGACAAAGGCACAATTACAACCGCTTCACCGTTTTGTTTATACAAATAATACATTACGTCTGGCGTCGTTGTCTGGCGCCAGGCTGTCTGATCGCAAATTATCTGTTGAAATGAAAACAACAAAAAACAAAGGTACTCGGTGTTGACAAAACATATCTCGCTTTCTTTGGTGTACGTCGTCGAAGAACAAAAGATCATGTCGCATCCAAAAGTTAAAGAAAGTCCGAAGAAGATATACCAATCGACTAATGCACATACCGTCGAATACATGTCGACTTTGTCGCAGTGTTGATGATGTGAAGTCCCTTAAGAATTTCTGCAACAAGGCAAATTTTGAACTGCTTTATTCGGCAGAAATGCCTTACGGCAAAAGACTTCCTTCCGACGAGTGCTCTTCCTCGTTTAATCTAAAGGCCACGTGAAAGAAGATTACAAAATTTCCCATAGTTCAAGACGTTGGTTTGCGAGAGCCAAGCCGCTTTCTCTCGCATCAAAAAATGCATTGACATTTCAGCCAATGCCCCAATAATCGCGGCGAAAAGTGCCGAAAGAAGCGATTCAGGAGAGATTTATACAACTATACAAAATCAAGCCGACTGCCCTTTCACGCGCATTTATCATCAACAGAAACTAAGGTAAATACAGTTGTTGAATCGCGTTTTTCATTCTTTTTAGTAAACTTTATAGTTCGCCTAAATCTAATATCAGATTTTAGAATATGAGTATTATGCGCGTGTCATCGGCTTCCCAGGGGAAAATATTCCCCCACACTTTGGGCAACAACATTTTACAAAGCCCCCACCCCCACCGTCCTGTCACCATTAGTTTCATTAATAATGGAGTGTTGACTTGCCACAAGTCGATCTCTACGAGCGCCGAAGGCGTGAGCTCGACTTGTTTTTTTTAATCTGATTAGCAATTCTGGCGCGAAAATTAATTATAATTATTGGGGTGTGTCAAATAATCTCGGATGTCAGTTTCACACCTCGACTCTGCTTCACCTTGTCAATTTCATCTCGTATTGCGCTTAGCGCTAGTAGGCAATGTTTTCTTGGCTAATTCAACAGTTCTTACGCCAACTAAGACATTTCAAAGAGTAATACTTTCTCCCATTTCGAAGGACGGGCTGTGTTTGCAATGCGGTAAAGATGTAAACGATCCAGATAAGCGACGACGACTTTTCGTTGGAAAGGAAAAGACGAACGTTTGCGAAAACATCGAACTAATAATTGGAAGGAATTTCTGTACTGATACTGCTCTAACCAACGTTGTTTGCCGTTCTTACCACTTTGCAATGCAGTGACTTTCATCCACAAATACAGCTCCAATACAGTGTTTCAACCGACTTCTGAATATATTTCTGTGTGTCTGAAGTATCGCTTCCGGACTGGCAAATAACAGATTATACTTGCCGTTCTTGACATCTTCGATATCTGTAGAACTACATTCCGGGCCAACACATATCGCTGCCACATGTTTTTCTCGTAGTGCTGCCACTTGGTCTTTCATTAAAGATATTAGAGGCGTAACAACAAGGCAAACTG
The DNA here is from genome assembly GCA_035771165.1 of Paragorgia papillata. NCBI lineage: Eukaryota > Metazoa > Cnidaria > Anthozoa > Scleralcyonacea > Coralliidae > Paragorgia > Paragorgia papillata. The sequence goes on along the minus strand of JAWNZC010000082.1, from coordinate 2,103,950 downwards.
TTTTGATGGGTTCTTCGTCGACATATATAAAACCTCGCTTCATGCAATCGAGCACGTACGGGTGCGATTTCAAAACAAACTTTTCCCAGAACCAGTCGGCGAAATTAAGAATACATCTTTTCCAAGTGTGTAAGCTTCGACTACTTCGTGTTGTCGACCTCTTAACTTCGCAAGCCATAACTAATCGCGTCTTCCAGTACAACCATATTTCTAGCTGTGATCTTTCTATCCAAACATATTAAATGTAACGTCACATTATGTGATTAAATTTAAACTCATTATAAATGTATTTTTAAGATGTGCTTCTTATTGGCCAGATTAAGGAGTTAATGACACACCCCCAGGTACACCCCAGTCAAAAATCCACGCATAGATTTGGCGCGTTGCAAGTGGGAAAAGTCCTTTCCAGCGGGGTAAGCAAACCGCGAAAAAAAAGACTGGGAAGGACTTTGGGAAAGTCTAAATGGAGTGTTGAGCTGGCAGCATTCACATTTTATAAAATAAGTCAAACCACGGATGAGTGAGCAAAATTAATAATCATAAACACAGAAGCAAGTCGTATGCAAACACCTAATAACAATGACTAGTTAAATATGGCTATTGTTTATTAAATAGCTGCAACAGTGAAATATATATTAGTATTATATATACTATAAATATATATTTATAGTATATATACCATTTAATATATATACAAGTCATTTAACAATAACTTTAATACCTTCGCAACATTTTATTTCAAAGCCGCCATTTTCAATCCACTTCCGGCACTTCGAAGCGCGTGGTCATATCGGGAATATATCGCAACGTTATCGCTAAAAACAGAAAATCCGGAATTGTACGAAACCTTCACGATCACTTTCGAGCAAGTTTTCCAAAATCAGACAAAAAAAAACTTGTTCTGTGTACATATAAACGTCTCTTGTACGTAAACCCCCCCTCATTTCCCCTTAGTATTGGAGCAAAAGCTCAAAAGCTCCTATATTTGCCTTACACCACATGCAAAAGTTTGATCCAAAGCTCCCACAAAGTCATTAAATTCCCTAAGTACGGCCATAGCCACTGGAAAGGGAGAGGGCTGTGAAAGTGGGCGTGACTGAGATTTATGTTATTGTTCGCCAAATTCAAGATCACGTGACCTTGAACCTGCATGATTGAGCACTAAAAAGCACGATTTTACATTAGAGCAGCGAGGCGCGTACCTACAAGTGCTACAACGAAGTTCTTCCGTAATGGTTTCGATATAAATTCCACTTCATTTGGAAATTATATGCATAGATGGTCCCTCATGAAAACTCCCTTTGCAAAGAATATTTAATAAAGTGCAGTAAATTCGAATAAACGATCAATGGTCGGACCGAACACGGTGAGAGCCGAGGTAAAATAATGATACAATACTGTTTTGCCAACAGTACAACTAAAACTAAAATTCGCTTTTGTCTTAATATGAATGGTTGTGCTAAATTATATGTCGTAAGTTGAGTTGCTTTCATTGAATATTAAATGCACTAAATGTCTGGTGTATTGCGTTTCATAAACAACGGTGAGGCTGGCAATTGTCGTATGCGTATCAGTTTATTAGAATAACTAAAGTATTAAGAAACATTGCCCTCTGACAACAAAAGTGCAAAACTCCGATTTAATAATGGCACGGAGACGACAAATGCTTTTCGATTGCGTTGTTCCTTGGTTTTCTTTTATTAATAATTTGTAGACATGCGGCGATTTATGATAATTTCAATTTATTCACACTATTTTTAATACTTACAATGAAAAATACAAAGTTTACATAGTGATACATTAAATAAATCAGAGTTCAATATAAAACAAAATATTTTATGAAAGAATATACATATGTGAGAGTGTAATTAAAGTATAAAGCATTCGAGTTTAATCACTGCCTTGACATATTATATTAATAAGTTGGGGATCAGCAGAGGATGAAATATTAAGATCGTGTCGAAGTAAGAAAATAGACATTGTATAATATGAGAATGAAATTCAGATCAACCTTGGTGACTTAATATTTTTTACATTGAAACAGAAAGGGTTTTTAAATCACTGGGAATATTTTCCCAGACTTTTGTAGCTGAGAATCTTATAAATGTTTGTTTACAATAATTAGTCCAGCGGGGAGAAAATAGTTCGCGCTACGGCTAATTTGCTCACGCCAGAGTGTGAATTATTTGAGTGAGCCATGCATGAGTTAGCGCTTGATACGATTGTGTAATGTTCAAGGGATGATCATTTTAATGTCACGATAAAGTCCATCATGAAACCGAATGCCGATCATCTACAAAACGATGCACCATATATATTTGTTTACGTCTTATTTGAGAAATGCGCGACTTAAAAACTCTCACGGTCCTGTTAAAACCAGTCCGATCTTTTTGAGGTGATTTCTTTGTGCACACAATCATATTATTGAATAAACTAATATCTAAAATTAACGCAGAATCAATGTAAAATATAAAATTTGTCATAAAAATGACGGACTACAGTATACACTATACATATTGTCGCTGTCTTAAGTTCGTAGGTCGTCAAAAACCGAATTCCCACCGAATTTTGTTAACGAAATACAAGGGTACTCCTTTGGACTTGTAAATATCATGTTTCTTGTGGATTTTTAGAAGTCACCATAACCGACATCGTGCCGTTTAACGAAGAACAAGGTTATAATCTAATGTAAGCCATATGAAAGAATACACTGGCCATGCCGGTTCAAGATCACGTGACGCTCAGGCGTGAAATTTTTAACATCAAACCGGAAGTTCTATTGTTTCAGAGCGGAGTTTCACAGCCCTCTCCCTTTCCAGTGGCTATGGTACAGCCAGGGGTCCCCCCCCCCTCGGGGAAGCCGATGACACACGCATTAAAACTGGACTTGTGTTGTAGCATTGTCATTGAGTGTGCAGCTTACTAAAGCTTCCCACCCCTCCCATGATTTAAAATTCGTTTAGGCGCCACGTGACCAACCGCAAGTTGGGTCTGAGAGGCGGAACTTTCTCCCTTTGGTGGAACTTTTTCCGCGGGTTGTCGTTAGGTTTAGGGTCAGGTTTAGAGGTGGGGGTCGGGGTTGGGTTTCATTTTCTTTAATATTCGGGATTATCCTGAATTCTATAGACCATTTCACAATTCAGGATAATCATATAAGCAAATACAATAAATATAAGTGATTAAGGTCAGTAGCAGTAAGGTTTAGAAGAGAGTACGTTACAGGTCGGGATGAAGAACATTTAAAAAAACATTGATTTCCAAAAAAAAGTTATTGACGTCGTAAGCATTAACTAATAATTACAGCATTAATGTAGTGATTAGAAAGTTGAGTTTTAAACTGATTAACTGAGGTAGAATCTGGTATTGAGCACTACGCCAAAGTTTAAGTATACAGTTAAAGTATTAACTAGCTTAAAAAAGTTTAGTACGGCACTTATAAACTAGTACATCTAGTTCTGAACTGTTTCTAGTGATTCTGACTGAATTATTGAGTTGCACAAAACTATTAATAGGAATATTATAGTGACCTGTATAACATTTAAAATAGATAGGATCTTCCAAGTCATGTCAGTATGATAATGGTATAGTAGTGGATTAACTGTTTTCAGATGATCATTCAGATTGTATGACAAATCGTCCTGCCAGTTCGAAAACTTAAAATATATTTTATTGCCCTGTGTTGTAGTCTTTTAACCTTACTGATTTTAATTATTGTCTGAGGTGCCCAAACTTCACATGTGTAGGCCAGGTACAGACGCACTCATGCACTAGCAAATATGCAATAGTGACTAGTAAAATATAGCCACACCCTACGTCTATGGAATATCTTCACACAACACGAATCCTGATTCCATGTTTTTGCTTTAGAGCATGTATACAAGCTTCCTATACTCAGCATGACAAATATAAAACTCGTTTAGTAATAAAGCACATAAATAATAATGCAAAAATATAAAGATACTGTTACTGTCAACAAACTGTTTCCTCAAAGTCTGTCATCTTCATGAATGTTCCTTGTGTTCTCACCAGGAGCGGAGGGAGAGTTCTATTTTTTTTTGGGGGGGTGGGAGGGTGGGGGGGGGGGGTGCATGACTATATTTGTCTACAAAAGGGCGTGGTTTGGGCGTGGTCTGAACGCGCCTTATTTCCCTTTTTGGTTAATTCTTAATTTATGACACTAATAACAGTGTATTCCGAGTTGTTTTGACAATTAATTTATTTTTCAACTTGGAAAGATATCCTGTATATGTGATCGCATCGTAAATAATTAGAGAACATATATAAATATATATTTGTATTATAAGAGCAGCAATTAACCTAAGATATAGCAATTTCTAGTATTTATATTCCAATTTCTAGTATTAGAATGGACAGATCAAATTTGTTCGGTTTTACCTTTTTATACTCGTATTTAGTATTTAATAAATATTGGGAACAATTTTTCTTTTAAGTTCTCACAATTTGCAAGTGCTGCTGATACGAATGGGTTCGCAGGAGTACCAGCCACATCGTACGCGACAAATTTCCATCCGTAGAACTTCGTGGTAAATTTTGTTGGGTTCTTGTCGGTAATCGTCATCAAATGACTGCTTGCAAACCAGACATGTTAGTTTTGTTCTCTTTCATTTGTGTTTTCGCTGGGTATTGTCCATGGTTTTCCAATATTGTATTAGATTTATATTGTGTAAATATGGCGTGCGTGTCGAGTTTTAAGCATAGTTAGTGGAAGGGGGTGGTTTGGAAACTCGACAAAAGTCATCGTTCCATGCTTTTCTTCAATTTGTCTAATTTCACGGTCACTGAACGTATTGTATTTTCTGTATAATGAAGCAGTCATCCAATAGCAACGTTCGGGTTTAATTAGTGCAGTCCTTCGTCGTCACGTGTTGTAAGTTCTTTGTTCGTTGTGAAGTCCCTCTCTCCTCCGCAGAGGTTCTTTCGGAGATCGGCTATGTCGGGGATCGTCGGAGATGCGTCGAAATTGTCGGCTGGACATAAGGAGTGCGCCCGCACTACTTATGTCCAGCTGACGCCTCCGAGCATCTCCGACGACCCCCGAAACCTCCAATCTCCGAAATTTGACCTCTGCGGCGGAGAGAGGCGACGTCCTTCGTCGTCACGTGTCCATAGAATTTCCTTTCTCCAACCAATTGTCTTCCACCAACATGAACTATTGTGTTCATCAACATGACCATTGCATAATCTTGAAAGACAATGGAGCTTCCAAACCATCCCCCTCCACTAACTATGTTTTAAGTTAGCCGAATATGTCGCGTATTCTTGCTTTGTTGAATCAATGATTCTCCACTGTCTATGTACGGTATTTATTTACATTTGAAATCAGATATTATATTAGCATATCTATCAACGGTCAGGAAGAAAAACCTCAAAATTAGATTATTCATTAAATCCCGCACTAGCTAGCACTTCCAGGTTGATGGGAGACAGGTAATGATGCGATAAAGCGCTAAACTGGCAAACTTTCTTCGGCAATCTTGCAACGACGTTTGGCGAGTTCTGCCGCCATTTTCTAATTTTCTCAACACTTTGCCGATATTTTATAATTTGGCCGAGATTTTGTCGGAGTTATTTCTCCCACAAGGTCTCGACCCATCGATCTGTCCCAACCTCAATTTGCCGACAACTGGTTGACTTGTGCCGACAAAGCCAACATTGCGGGGTGCGGCACCCCACCCATCCCCCATAGCTACGCCCCTGGACTTCTCACATCTTGGATTTTGTTTGCAATAGTTTTCATGAGGTTTACAGGTCCTGAGTTCAGACAAATCCACAGGCAGTCATGAGCCAGATCATTTAACAACTGTTAGTATTGCTGAAGCCACGTGGAAAACATATGAACATCGCAATTGCTCGACCAAAGGCATAGAAAGTGTATATAGTGCCAATATAAAGATCCAGAATGTTAGCGTTTTGATATCCTCAACTCTGTACCCGCGGTATTAAATATTTATAGAATGTAGAGACCTGCTAGACATGAGAAAAATATACTGTATATCGTTGTCGGTTGTTGGGTTGCCACTTGTATGCAACAGCTTCGGCCAGCTTTGCCTGAAAACTGTCTGTTCCAATGACGAAATTGTTGGTAGGTTTTGCAAGTAAGTTGCTTATATGGTTGATCAGTGATGTGCTTGATACAACCACAGAATAGGAACATGACGGTCGATGAATTTTCGAAGTGATCGAACACTCGGCTCCATATATGGGAGGTATTTTGCAATTTTGTGTGGCGAAAAAAAATAAAAATATCGCCCTGGCGCACACTAGACTGCGTGCAGACTCGTATTACGGAGCTTAAGGTTACATTATATGATAAAACACTGATTTCATCATATTTTATATTTTTATCAATTTACATTAAGAGTGGAAATCTCTCTGATTGAAAATATTAAAAAGCGACCAAGATATAGCCATAAATGTTACGACTACTGAGGCCCCATTTACACGAGAGCAAAAGTATCCGGATTAACGCTGTTTTTCATCCTCGTGGGAATAAAAAACAATGTGAATCCAGATACTTTTGCTCTAGTGTAAACGGGGTCTGAATTTCTTGGCGCGAAAGTTGCAATTATGATTGATAGCGAATTATTAGTTTACGCGCCGCGTGAAATCTTCGCGGGTATCGAATATCTTTGACTATCTTGTTGCGGGGTGCCCCCCCCCCCCCCCCTAGCTACGTCCTTGGACTTCTCACATCTTGGATTTTGTTTGCATAATAACTAATAGTTTTCGTGAGGTTTACTAATAGGTTTCCTGAGTTCAGGCCAATTCACAGAAAGTCGTGAGCCAGATCATTACTCGGCCTGCCTGTGGTGCCGAGTCTTAATCTGTTGGCACTATTTTGCGATTATGACTCATACCTCCCGTCAGGCTTTGCAAGAATTTTGCAACAATTTTGAGTGATGACTCATTCATTTTCATTTTAAAGTTTTCTGTGCTCGTACCTCTCGCCGAGCTATATGCAAAACTGCTTTGCGAAACTAAACTGGTTTTCTTTGCTCAAATGCAAGAAGTATTCTTTGATGTTGATGTGCTTTAGTGACCAATCAGTAAATTGGCCTAGAAGTTCTGTTTTGATCGAAAATACGCTCATATCCATCTACATTAATATAAATGCACAGACGCCGAGGTTTAACGCCATTTTGGAACACGAATCTGTGACGGCCAACTCACAACTTGCAAAGACAGAGGACAAGAAGTACAGTCGATCTACATGTATTCTTCGATATTGTCGGTCATATAGCGTTTGTAATTCTTGTATTTCGACGATTTCGTCAATGTTCAGGTTTCCTCGTATTTTATTTATCAATACTGTTGCTCGTCAATTCTCATTCAACTCGTCCAACTCGTCGAGACACATCCCAGGAGGTGGATAATTACTAAATTGTAACCTAATCACATTGTGTTGATAGAATTATAATCAAGGGGTGACAATTTTGTCAACATAAAGATCTCGATCGATCTCGACCAAAACATTGCCTGTACAGTTGAAAAGCGACAGTTCTGATCTCGACTAAAACATTGCCCGTACAGATTAAAAGTCACAATTCTGAGTAGCCAGAGAGTTGCCTACAGAGGAGGCTAGGTTCTGCTCATTGTGGGTGGCAGTGCCCAGCACTCGGCAATGATGCGCAGCACTCAGGCCAGTGTAGAGAGTTAGGCAATGGGGCACCCCGGGGCAACTGAGATATGTTTCATTACAAACTTCAGTGCCCTTGAGATGTGTTGCACACAATCTTCAGTGCCCCAGCTGCCCCTTACAGACCCTTAGAGCAAACTGTACAGACATCCACATTGATATGGTGCCCCAGTAAAATAAAATGCTGGGAACTTGTCAAGCACTTGGGACATCTTTTACACCCGCGCCCTAAGATTTTGCATTTTTATTTACATTATCCCTGCAGGCATCCTGCACTCACATTCTTTTCGGTAGCCCTGAAATTGTGGGTATAAAATGAGATTTGGTAGCCACTAAACTACTACCAGCCTGCTATTTCACCAGGATCAGGAAAGTATCAGGAATATTTTGAAATCTAGAGTCCTGGAAATGCCATTTCCTGCATTCTGAGGGGTGATTTTCTTCATTAATATAATGGACAAAACCTTCAATGACAATTTCAATGACAACGATTTATTATGTTTTGTTTTTTTCAGATTGATTTGGGTTAGATTTAGGAATGTTTAGAGTTAGCGTTTATGGTGTGCTGATCATAAGTTTGTGGTTTAATATTAGTATAGCCAGTTATTGAAATGGGGGGCCAGGCCCCTCCACGAAAAAAAGGGGGGGGGTTAGCTCCCCTGCCCACCCTCCCCCCTCCAATCACTGGAAAAGTAGGACAGCAATTCAGGCTAATTTGTTTGTTAACAGAAAATACCATGAAATTGTAATCCCCTCTGGATGTAAGCCAACCAACCAAGTTTCTAATATGTTTTGAAAGATCCATGAGTAATCCCCCTAACAAGTTCTTCGTCAAGACCCCCCACTTCAGTTCCATTTTTCTTTGGCACCTTCGTGCGCTCAGCCGCCTACTACAATTTTGCAAAGTAATCAATAGCCCGAGTGAAGGCCTGAGCACGCGTCTTGTTGAACAACTGTTAGTATTGCTGAAGCCATGTGGAAAACCTATGAACATCGCAATTGCTACTTGCTCGACCAAAGGCATCAGAAAGTGTATACATTGCCAATATAAAGATCCAGAATGTTAGCGTTTTGATCCTCGTCTCTGTACCGACGGAATACTAGTAAAAATTTATAGAATGTAGAGACCTGCTAGCCATGAGAAAAATATACTGTATATCGTTTTCGGTTGTTCGGTTGCCACTTGGATGCAACAGCTTCGGCCAGCTTTGCCTTTGACGAAATTGTTGGTAGGTATTCCAAGTAAGTTGCCTATATGGTTGATCAGTGATGTGCTTGATACAACCACAGAATAGGAACATGACTGCCGATGAATTTTCGAAGTGATCGAACACTCGGCTCCATATATGGGAGGTATTTTGCAATTTTGTGTGGGCGAAAAAAAAAAAATATCGGCCTGGCGTAGCCTCCTCCGCAGGCAACTCTGCATGTGTGGCTTCCCAGACTTAAGTTTAGAGTTTATTAGCATGATGTTGACAAAGTAAAGTAACATTATTAAGCGCTTGCAAAGTGATTTATAAATGGTATTGGTCTATAATTTATTGGCACTGATTACTTTGATGAAGTTGGAGTCTCATAATGTACATATAAGTGGTATATATATATAGTAGACTTTAAGTGGGCTTACCTCAAAATGTTGAGTGTCGCAACTGTCAGTTTCACGCGGGGCGTTCTTCAGGCGACTGAGTAGTTTCGATTCGTGGGCCGCTTAAATGGTTTTGGTCAAAAGGTGGGTGTGTGGGCGGTGAAACGATGAATGCATCCCTGAAATGGTTTTGGTCGAAAGGTGGGCGTGTGGGTGGTGAAACAATAATGCATCCCTCAAATGGTTTTGGTGGAAAGGTGGGCGTGTGGGTGGTGGATTTCTCAAACTCCTTTCCTTGTTTTTGATTGTTGTTTAGATTGTTGATATTAAATTTATTTTTATGCCTGCATGTCGAAATTATTTCCGATCTTTTATTGAGGAAAAAGTGTTTGTCTTCTTTCATGATCTGCCTGGTCCTCCAGAGTAGGAAGCCTCGCGTTTTAAAATGTACCAGGTTATGTTGAAATTTTGTTTCTTTTCTTTTAAATCCCAGATGTGTTTCGAAAGTTCGGTTTTGTTTGAAAATTTTTGGTTTTGGAAAGATTTAGTGTGATTTTTGTATCGCTCTTTGAAATTGTTTGCTGTCATGCCAATGTAGTGTTTGGGGTTATTTATGTAGCTTGTGGGAACAGCTGCTTTGTATATTATGCTATTTTTCAGGCACTGTCCATGAAGTGGGCACTTGCTTTTATCCCTGCCGTTGCAACTGGCTGTGATTTCATTTTGTACCCGATTTTTTTTAAGTATGTGTGCGTTGTGCTTCATGCATGTGGACTTGGCGTTGTTCATGCAACTGTAACTGACTTTCACTGTATTTCTGTTGAAAATTTTATGGAGTTTGTTTTCTGGTGGGAAATGTTTGTCGATTAGGTTAAGAAAGCTGCGTCCTATGTTTGATCTTACGTTTTTGTTGTATGGTGGATTGAACCAAATGATATTGCGATGTCGGTTTTTGCGTGGTTGTGGGTTTTGCTGTGTGTAATTTAATTTCTGATTGAAATTACTGTCTTAATGCATTTTGCTAAATTGGTGCGGATTCCTTAAATGTTGTGTTGTCCGATGACAGAAGGGAAATGCGTTTGCCGATTAATGTTGGTAGCTTTTTTAAAATACTAGGTGGGTGGTTTGATTGCTTGTTTACATACAATGGATCGTCATTGAACTTTCTATAGGGCTTGTATTTTCCGTTTTGAAGGTCAAAAGTAACATCTAAAAAGTTTACCACATATAAATTTGTCTGGGCTGTTATTTTGAGGCCGAGCTGTTCGAAAATTTTGTGTAGATCTTTTCTTGATTTGTCTGCCAATCTCGCGGTTTTGTTCTTTAAAATGGCCAATCCGTCATCTCTATATAGGCCGACATTTTCTTTGCCAAACTTTTTCCCAAGGCTGTTTGACCAAAACCATTTAAGCGGCCCACGAATCGAAACTACTCAGTCGCCTGAAGATCGCCCCGCGTGAAACTGACAGTTGCGACACTCAACATTTTGAGGTAGGCCCACTTAAACTATACTATATTCGCTCTACCTTTATGGTATTGAGCACTTTCCGACATTCCGTGAACAAAATCACACGTGCTCGTTTATTGTATCTGCGCAGCAGATATATTGCTATCGTGTTGTGTGTATGTATGTATGTTAGCTTTTTTGTGTAGCTGTAAACAATGCGCGACAAGTGAATCGGGCATGATCGGGGACAATCGAAGCTGAGATTGTTTTGGCGTCAAACTACGAGCTGTCAGTTTGAACGATGGAAACGAAGTATTTTTAATCCGATCGTGTTTACGATATTTCGTTCGCCATATCACGAAATCCTCCGAAGCGACAAAGTTTTGGATTAAAATACTACGATTTTCAGGGTTCTATTCTATACGATTTTTTCAAATTCACATATCTTGTACATAATTTAACGTTCTATCTAACTGTACGAGTTTCGTTAATGGCACAAACCTACAGACGATTCAGGGATACTTTAAAATAATTGCGTTTGACCGTAGGCCAAGTGATGCGTAATAATGCCATTTGATATTTGCGCTCATCTCAGTTCAAATAGATTTTTTTTCGTTGCTATTCTATACGATTTATTCTAATTCACAAACGTTGTACAGAATTTAACGCCCTATCTAAACGTGCAAGTTTCCCAAATGGCACAAACCTACAGACGATTCAGAGATATACTTTAAATATGACCGCGTTTGACCGTACGCCAAGTAAATAGCGTAATAATGCAATTTGATATTTGCGCTCATGTCAGGTCAAATAGCCTTTTCTCCGTTGCTATTCCATACCATCAGTTTTCTAATTCACATATGTTGTACAGAATTTAACGCTCTATCTAACTGTAGAAGTTTCGTGAATGGCACAAACCTACAGACGATTCAGGTGTATACTTTAAACACGCGGTATCCGGTGGCACAACTGCAATGAAGATATATCCCAAATTCCCAATACGGCTGCTAGCCGTTAAATTCTATATTTCCGACAAAGTTTTTGACTAAAACACTATGCTTTTTCAGGGTTCTATTCTATATGATTTTTTCTAATTCACATATGTTGTAGAGTGTTTAACGCTCTATCTAACTGTACAAGTTTCGTGAAAGGGACAAAACTACAGACGATTCAGGGATACTTTAAAAATGACTGATTGCGTTTGACCCGATAATTTCCATTTGATATTTGGCGCTCATCTCAGTTCAAATAGATTTTTCTCCGTTGCTATTCTATTTTTTCTAATTCATATTTGTTGTCCAGAATTAACGCTCTATCTAACGGTATAAGTTTCCAAAATGGCACAAACCTACAGACGATTCAGGGGTATACTTTAGACCCGCGGTGTCCGGCTCAACAGCCGTATTGGCATATACCTTCATGCAGTTATGCACTAAAACATTTAAAAAAACTAAAAAAAGTGTGAGTGTGATTTACCACAGTTTTTGTGAGTCATGATAAAAAATTATTTTGGTCAGAGAACGTCTACTTTCTCTTTAAGTATCTTATAAGATCTCGCTAAAATCTTATAAGATCTATACGTGTAAAAATCTTATAAGATTTTTCTTAAGATCTTACAAGAGCTTACAAGATCTTGACAAGATTCTCACAGTGGTGGGTTTGGCGCAGATACATGTACGCATAGCGGACCTTTTGTATATATCTGAAGCACTACAAGCACCTCCCAATAAGTAATATGTTGAAGAAGCAAATCCAATGATCAGGTTTGAAGTCTTAGAAATACTTCACTATATAATGTACATGTAAGATTGTTAGTGCCAAAATTTGTGCACATATATTTCACTTTGATATGTACACAATATTGCATTCTCTTATAGCAGAGAAAGCAAGTATGAATCAGTAAGTGGCAATTACTGAAAGCCACTGGTAGAGTATGTGTAATTTTGTTCCATAAAGATGGTTTTGTTTTATCCCAAGGTCCCCTTTTGGTAATTAATATGGTTATGTAAAATCCAATGTTCTGAAAAGTTGTTTGGAATCTTATATGATTAATGTCAACTGAAATTATTTTGTTGTCACTTTAGCCCTGTCACCTCCCAGGCAACATATCCAACAGCTTTAAAACCTGCACCATAATCGATCTGAACTGAAATGGCATTGCTGTCATAGTCATTAGTAGGTTCTGGTTGTAGACGTGCTGCAACTTGTTTTTGTTGCTCATTCATGGCCAAGACACCCTGTTCTAAAGAATCTTGCATTTCTTTATGGTGTGCACTCCCCAGAACTTTAAAAGGTAAAGTATGGTCATCCTTGGTGTTCCCCACACCATCAACTGTGTTGTGTGCAGTTTCACACAGTCTCTTCAGGATTTTCATCTCGGTATTCATCATTGCTACTTACATTTTGTAGCTTAAAAAGCCCATTGGCATATGTATCTATTGTTGGCTTGTCCAAAGAGAATAATGATTGCACATTATTTGGCTTTGTAGGATCAACATTGCCTTCAATAAAATTGAGTAAGGTCATCCCTGCCATTTGTGTAAAAAGGTTCTATCATTGCCAGTTTCGGTTTTGTAAAGTGGAACTTGGGTCAAATAAAAAGGGTTCAATATTGGATGACTGAGAAATGAACGAATTCCTTTAGAAAATTAATTGCATCACGAGGGGCAGGTTTTTGTTTGATTGCAGCAAATGTTCTCTTCAATCCAATACCCCTCATTGAAGGTAAATAATCACATCCAGACAATACACACGTGCATGTATCGAAACGTATCTTCAGAGAATGAATAAAGTTTATCAGAATTGCTTGAAACAATTAATTCCTTGTCCAGTCAACGAAATTAATCTTAAAAAATAACCTTTGTATATTCCGAACTTCCAAAGACAAGAAGGTCTGAGTCTTCAGACAAAATATGTGATCGAAAAGGCCGATATTTTGCAAGTAAGTAAGTTGAGCAACACTCTCATAAGGCGAGGCAACGTAATCGTATCCCTTTTCAATGCACACCTTGATGAGAGAAATGACATACGTTTACGAGCGTATGCATGTATACTCAAATGCGTCAAATATGAACGGATCGCGAGTGTAAACCACAGTGTAAACTCGTCAACACTCTACGTATACAAACGCCAAAACAAAAACAGCACTGGAAATCAAATATTTAACCTATAAACTTTAATATACTCAAACCAGACTGACTGAATTCGAATATCTCCGTTGCGCGACAAAGTGAAAGAGAACTAGAAACTATATACTTTATGTTCTGATTTTAGAAGGTACTCATTCAATTTCTTGCTCAAAAGAGCAAAGTTTCTTCATTAAGTATTGATCGATACGACACTTACTTTGCGCGGAGAGCTCCTCTCTCAACGAAGACGTAAACAGAACTGAGCGTAGTAAAGCCTCGTTTTCAATAATCTCAATGCGCATGTGCAAGTCCGCTTCATGCCCCCCCCCCCCCCCTGACACGACGCCTACGAGCTACCCGCGTAGGAGGTAAGCCCCAATATAACTAACCGCTGGTGATGTTATAAACATGCAATGATACTAAAAATGTTTTGAACTGTTTACGTGCGGCCCACTCACGCTTGATCACAGCACTTAAGCTAAATCGACGCGATTGAAACGGCGATTTTCTGCTTGTTTCTCGCTACAAGGAAACATTTTTCTCCTTAGAGGATAAAGCTGTTTATCTAAAAACACGACAAATAAAGGCCAAACTGGTGTAAACAAGAAGGCCAAGAAGCGACACGAAAACCTTATCAGGTATTAAAAACAACACTTGGAACTTAAAGATGCATTACACTCCGTTCTGCTCACGTACGAAACTAATATTTACATCTATATTTATTGGGGGAAATAATACCTTATTCAAGATTGTACGCTTTTCTTGCTTCTTCTTTCTTATATACTTGTACTCGAAACAAAATATTTTTAGAAGAAACAGAAGAAATCCGAGAGATATCCTCGCCGAAACGCTTGGTTTTCTGCCATGTTGCTCCGAACGGTTTACAATGAACAGAGTACTACCTGTAATTATCTTCGAGGCTCACAAAAACAAGATGGCGGATCATGCGCAGAACGGAATGTAATGCACCTTTAAAAATAAAATGAACCAATAGCCATATAATAAATTATTTATTAATTTCGTTTGCTCGGTCTGTACTGGAAAGTATTTGCCCTCGGTTTTATCGAACAAACCTCGCTTCTTCGTCATTCTGTCTGTACGAAAACCTCAGGCAAATACTTTCCCATACAGACCTCACACTCGGTCCAATATATATATATATATATATATATATATATATATATATATATATATATATATATATATATATATTTATAATAGGTTGCATCTTACGCACGCTGTGATTGGTCAATTACCGTGTTTATATCAGGCTATGTGAAAACAAAAAACAAAACACGGTTGTGACGTCATGGCACATTTCTTAATCTTATTTCATAAAAGAAATAGAAAATGGATGCCCTGTGCTTATATAACCTGATGCAAACACTCGAGTGAGTTTGGGAGAATTCGAAAGTACTTATCTAAACCCTCGCCTACGGCTCGGGTTCACATAAACTTTCGAACTCTCCCAACTCACTCTCGTGTTTGCATCAGGCTATATAAACACGGGCGGCCATTTTCTATTTCTTAAATATATATATATATATATATATATATATATATATAAATCCCCCAATTAATTTAGGATAAACGGGATTTTTTAAAAAGTACTTTATACCTGAAGCAAGGAAAAATCATACAAACTTCTTTTAAATTACGTCTTATATGTGTTGTACAATCTAACCACTTATTGCGTCACAAATTGCATATTTACTTTGCTTTCTAAATCACGTTTCGTTCTAAGAAAATTTAATACAAAAAATATTTCTTTAAAATGGATAGTAACGTACCTCATTTTTAGTAATATTCCAAAATAATAATCACCAAAAAGGCTTTGTTTCTTTAAAACAAAATAACCACATTTAATAACGACGTTTCGGAGTCTTACTCCATCGTCTGGTAATTCGTAGTATTAAATAGAGTTGTTCTATTTTAAACAAACAAATCCTTTTTGGTCGTCATTATTACTACAAAATATTACTAAAAAAAGAGTTTCGTTATGGAATACGGATGAGTCATTTGATATGAAGGAAGCTAGTTTATGCGTTTATTATATAGTCAACTCGATACGCACGCTCTGATTGACAGTCACTGATCTCTATGTAACTCGATTGCATCCGGCTCCAAAAACGAAGCCAGCGGAGATGAAGAATTTGGTGCACCAAACTTTTTATGTTTTCGTAGCACGAAAAGAGACGAAAAAAGCCCATTAAAATATTTCTGCTATTGGTATCAAACACAAAACATTGTAAAATGTTTAGAAGATTATTTTATGCATTTGTTGGTATTAAGCAGTAAAACGTGTTATTTCGTATTTTGTTTACTCTGATCGGTAATCGATAATTACAATACCCGTATAGAAAACCAAAAACAGTCAATAACTTCATTATAAAACTATTTATATACCATTGGTGTTAAGGCATAAGTGTTTACAAGGCCTGAAGTATGTAGATGGCAATCTTGAACTGTATTTGCTTGTATTTCCCTTCTGTTTTTCAATAGTATTAAAGTAGTAACAGTAAATTGGCATCTGACAACTGTTTTACGGCTTTTTCGACTGGAAGAGGTTAGATGCGATGATTCTCTAGGACCTTTTCCGAAGATGTAGTCGTGTAAGGTATGGAATTTAATGAAAGTCTATCCCCCAACCCCCTAAAGGAACCCCTAACCCTAACCTAAAATATGTGGAATCTCCGGTGGGGATTTCTCCCCCACGTCGCCTCCGACAGCCATTTCCAAAGCTTGTGGGATGGCAGTAAAGTTCAATACGTCACTTGGTGCAGCCTTCGGAAAAGGTCTCAGAGAGTCATCCCATCTAACTTCTACCTTTTCGACTCCTCAGGTAAACTCTTACTACTCCTAAGCCTAAAAGGTACACTGGACCTGGAGTACTAATATGGCCGCCAGTGATGTTTCAAGATGTTTATTGCTGACCATAAAGGATGAGCAGCAATCCAGTTATATAGAGATCAGGAGAAAAATGTACTCCCTGAGAGAACGGAGCACGGTTTGATGACGTGCTTTGGCGCTAGCTTAGATCGACATAGCTGGGAGAATTTCAAATACATCATCTGTAAAGTCTCATTGTTATCGACAATAAAAAATGTTTCATGCGTTATATTTTTTTCTTTCTATGTAATAAAACAATTAGAACAGCTTTATCGGTGCTCTTTATCCATACAGCACTTAGGAAGTACCGAGAGCATTCAACTACACTCGTGCTCTCGTCTCTTCCTTCATGCTGTGCTGTATTACTGAGTGAAGCACGGAAAAAGCTGTTCTATTTGTTAATTACCGTTGGCTTGAAAATTTCTAATATTTTACCTATAAGACCCTGTTTACATTACGAGACCAGCACGAAGTTAAGGCTGATTTCCAGTCGGTGGAATTTTGCGAGCGGGCGGAATTTTTCTTTGTCTTGTGAGCTCTCGAGCGGAACTAATCTAATGCAGATAACAAAAGACAAAGAAAAATTCCGCCCGCTCGCAAAATTCCACTGACTGGAAATCAGCCTTTAGACTGGCATGATTTTGTTTAGGTTGCGGTGTTGTTGATAATGAATGTTTACGTCAGGGCTGCATGAAAACGTGTTGAACCAAAATTATATGAGTCGGTACGTGATTTTGTTCATGACAACACAACGAATTACTTTCAGACCGGTCTTTAGCTTAATAAAAGTAAAACACCTACCTCACATGTTCACCATGTTCACATGCGCACGTACATGGCATGAGCTCAAAATGTTTGCAAAGTGTTTTGCCCTGGTCTGATATAAACAATGAAACAATTTCAATTCAATTATGCTGGTCTGATGTGTCGATCTTATGTATAAACATGGTCTACTATATAGTTCCTATAGCTTTCTTACTGTAACAGCATATATCTTTTAATCAATTTTGCTTATTATTAAGCAAAAAAGTTTGAGATCGAATCTAAAGTGGATAGTGTTAAAGATAAGTATAAAAAAAAAATAGAAATAAAGAAATGATTGCAGAGGTAACCAAGTTTTTGAAAGCGCTATCTAAACGAAGTGCCGAAAAAAGCGTCAAACAAGCACAATAAATTAAGCACACTACAGATGTTTTGGTTGCACATCAAAGCAAAGAACAAAGGAAATTTAAAAAAATCTCTCTATGAAAGTCAAACTGCGAGCAAACTCGCGTTAAACTACCACTTGTCATCAAGTTCGATTGATATCTCTATAAATGATAGGTACCCTGCCAATAAATATAATTAGGCTAGTATCCAGGGGACCAGAAACTCAGAACGGGTGAACCAACTGAAGCCGAGATTGACTCGCAACATATGCCAAGTGCAAGGAAAATTGCTATGACATAGAGCTTGCAGAACTCAAAGTCAGTGGAAGTCATCTGCGGTTTACCGGTCACGACCGAGCGCTACGAACGCGCAAAGAACCTATACATTATACTCGAGTATAGTATAGTAACGTAAGTGAAATAATGAATTCTTATATTGATAACTTAATGACACAACCCTGCAGTCATTATGGGAACTAATCCTAAATCACCAGAGCTGCAACAACGTGCAGTCATTGGAAAGCTTAGGAAAAGTAAAGGAGTGGTGGAGGTATGATGCGTAGCATATTGAACAAACTCAGAGGGGTTAAACTAGATTTAGTCAGGAAACAAATAATCGTGAGATTTTCCTCAGTTATAGTTACAGCTTTGTAGACCTACAATCGTAGAATAATTACATTGGGACACAGAATATGTCAGGTGACTTCTGTGCGCACGCGATTTATCTTTAAAATGTGCCCTCCCCTTCCCCCTTCGATCAAGGTTGCGACCTAAATTTTGTTTTCTAGGACTCAGAACTGTCTCCTGGTAATCAACATTACTACATTAGAGAGTTTGGCAATCGCGACGTCTTTGACGACGGCTACGCTAACAACCCCAAAAGGACCGCGACGATTTTAATGTTCAGGTTGCAACGTCGCCCGTACGTTCTCCTGCAACGCCATTTTAGTTAAACTGGCGTTGTGTGACAACGGCAAGCATTGATATGGCAGAAGCTGCAGAAAATAAGTAAGTATTGACTGTTTTGGATTTGTTGGACTATATATTTTCATCTATTCAAATAATTTCCCAATAATATTAGGAAAATATCGATGAAATGGAAATTGCTACAATTATTACCGGTAGCCGTCGCGAATTAAAATATGGCAAATTACCGAATTTTGCAACGGGTAGGCGATTAAAAAGAGATTCTCGTCCCAGTCCTTTTGGGGTTGTTGACGTAGCCGTCGTCAAAGAGTCGCGATTGCCAAACTCTCTATTGATCGGTGGGGGATGGGGGAGGGGTAAAACAATGTTATTTATCTCACGGTAGTAAAAGAAGCAAGAACGAAGCTAATTGATGCTTTAATGTCCCAGTGAGTTATTCTCCGATTGTAGAAACAAATCCACCCTATTTAGATTCCCAGCGAGAAATCACCACCACGGAAAAAAGGTTCAAAACACGACAAAATGTTCGTCGTCAAAGTGACACGTGCACACCTCCCGCGAACGGAAAGTAGAAGCTACAAGAAAACGGTTGTGTTTTAACTGCACGGAAGCAGGTATCGAGCACCACAAAACCGGTTGTGAGAAAAAAGTGCTGAAACTACCAAGTTACAAATCGTCCACAACGCATTCCTATCTTATAATGATTTCCTCGAGGTCGAACCACCACCTCAGAATCACTTTTGGAACAATTTCGTGCAAGAAAGGTTTAATGCAATTGCAGGCGATAAGAAAAAGACGTTTCCTCAAATTCGAATTCGAGCAAAAGACTGACATGCCTAAGATTTCATTAGCAAAAGGAAAGACAGTCTTTATGTGAACGGCGCCTAAACTGCATGGAGGACAAACTGTTTAACTGCGACCGCGATATCTTCAACAAAGTCCCCTTTCAGTTGCAGAAGTAGAACTCCAACAAGACAGAAGTGGAAATATTCGAGGTCCTTCAACGTGACAAGAGCTTAAGCCAAAATGCACCAGGGTGTCACGAGCTTAAGAATGCATATGGCAACCTATATATATATATATATATATATATATATATATATGACTGAAATGGAACAAAAAATGGCACAATATTTGCTTCTTTCCAAAGAAAACAGCTAAACCAACCAAAACAACTCGCTGCTGTGTTGCAAGCGTCATCTGCAACGAGAAGTAGTGTACGCATGGGATGCACCATTGACCAAGAAACTGGTGTGCACAGGACAGCAGAAGAATAAGATCCCAATGGAAGTAAACGTCCCAAAAGCCTTGAGTTGGCAAAAGGTCGCAGCTGCTTGTTATACCATCATCTTTCAACCGACACAGATCTACAAAGAGCTAGTGATAACTAAGTCATCAAGTGGGTGCGCGATCAGACAAAGTGGCTAGCAGACATATTAAGTACACCAACCAGCGAAGAGTCAATGGAGTCAACCAGCTATTCGCAAAGACAGTAGATGAAAACGACGACTTAGAATATCCTTTCCAACCGCCATCTCTTCGTGACCTTGAAGGTGTGTGCATGGATGTCGAGATTCTTACATCGAACTCTCTAAAGCAAGCCGAACGCAAAACCCAAGCCAAATGCACAGAATATTTCGAAGAGATTATAGACTTCGTACGAATTTACAACTAAATGGAGACAGAGTGCTGTAATATCAGGCATGCGGAATGCAAGAACGTCACCTAGGGATGTCCTAACGGAATCTTTAAGTATAATGACTTTAGATAAATACAAGATTACGATGAGAGGAGAAACTAGACTGGGTGAATAAACATTGTAAAAACTCATCTCATATAGTCACACTCTGTGGTGTGTTTGTGAAGAAGCCGCGGTATTTTACTGCATTCGTAACAACCAAACCAGTTCCCGCGCCCAGCATCAGGAAACGGAGACAAGCTTTCCAGAAATATAACAAGGCAGGTTATTAATGAAATTCATCCAAAGATATCATCGGCGGGAAAGTATTCAAGTATGGTCATAGAAAGACTAGGGAAGTAGAACTTGACTATAAAGGCTTTCGTTCATCTTCCAAACCAAACCAAACCAAACTACTCTATGAAAGGCAGCATTCCACGTTTTTGTTGCTTCGACTTTTGTACTTACATTAACGAAAATTACGAATGCGTCATGAATTGCACACAGTACAGTCTGTGTCAGAGCAAGGCACTTAACAGCACTCCACGCAGAGGTAGCAACCCCATCGACAAAGCAGGATGAACAAGAAAAAGGCATGCAGAGAGCAAAAGGTTGAGCAGGACAAATAACGCGCTTAAACGGACAGCAAGCCTCGTAGAACCACACGAGAAAATAACAACTAAACGTCCTGCTATAGAACGATATTGCATGTGGTGATATTGCCTAAATTGTGCTCGAAGATATGTTTGGCCAACACCCACGTCAATAGCCATTCAATCCTTAATTAGATTAAAGCTCACGTGGTCGTCAGCGACAAAGAAACGGCTCGTTGACAAAACCAATGTAGCTTTTTGACCGTTTAGAAGTGGATGGTCAAACATATAGACACACTGAGAACATGTGCAGAAAACGATTTGGCTCTAGCGATTTGGTTGCAAAAGACATCGCCTACCTATCATCATCGAACTCGCACTATCATGTCACAGAAGAAAAAAGCCATTCCTACGCTAGTGATATAGCTTCAAATGGCCCGTGGAATGGGGGTAGTAATGAAACCGATGTGCTTCTATTGGTATAGAGATATCCACTATAAAAACCCCAACCGATGACAGAAGATTCACAGGTACCACGAATCAACCCATTATCCAGAACAAAAAAGAAAAGAAGAATCAGCAGGTAGAACCAGTTTTCCCAGAGGATCCGTCAGCCATAAGAGAAGACGCCTACAAGCGTATCAATTTTACCGAAATTATTTTTATCTAAAACTTGACAGAAATAGATTGTTACATTTTTGTGTGGTTATTCTGCCGGAAAAGGGTCTGAAAACATACAGAATCTTGGACCAAAACATAACTAACTAACTAACTAACTAACTAACTAACTAACTAACTAACTAACTAACTAACTAACTAACTAACTAACTAACTAACTAACTAACTAACTAACTAACTCACTAACTAACTAACTTACTAACTAACTAACTAACTAACTAACTAACTAACTAACTAACTAACTAACTAACTAACTAACTAACTAACTAACTAACTAACTAACTAACTAACTAACTAACTAACTAACTAACTAAATAAATAAATTAATAAATAAATAAATAAAAAAATAAATAAATAAATAAATAAATAAATAAATAAATAAATAAATAAATAAGTTGAATGAATGAATGAACGAACGAACGAACGAACGAACGAACGAACGAACGAACGAACGAACGAACGAACGAACAAGACAAGCTCTTGACAAGCTTTATTTGTTCGTGTGTCTGCACAAATTAACTGATAAGATTTTCTTTGACAACCTTTTCAAAGCCATAAAGGAAAATTAAAAAAAATGACGCAGTACGTCAAGGACGTCCACCGTCATTTGATTTCGTTTATTATGAAGTGCATCTATCAAAAACAAATCTACACACCAGAAAATAAAACCTCTTAAGGTGGCTCCATACAGTTTCTGGAAAAATGGAAAATACAAGTTTAAGAGTCCAAAACACGTGCATAAACAATTCGGAAAAAGAATAAAACTAAATGTTAACGGAAAAACCATGTTTGTTAATTTTTAAAAAATTTCGTTGTACAGCATTTTTTGAAAATCGGCCTATTGATTACTCATACTTCAAGGAAAGTTTTAATGAAAAAAAATTTGGGGGTCACCAAAGTTGTATTTGTTGGTATTTATTTAGTTGCATAACATTTAGTTTTATTATTTTTTCTAATTGTTTAATCACTTTTTTTGGACTCTCAATCTTGTATTTTCCATTTTTCAAGAAACTGTATGGAGCCACTTTAAGCCGTGTTTACACTGCGAGCCATGGCCTGGCCCGGGGTAACCTGCAATCAGGCCAGTTGTAAACTATGGCCTGATACAAATGTCGTTAAAAGTTCGTGCAGTACTTCCAAATTTTGGAAGTAATCCTGATTGGCTATTGCAACAAAGGACTCGATTTGACAAGGTTTAATTGGCTAGCGCGCAACATCAACGGAAATTAAGTAATTAACTGATTCGAAAATCGAAAATTCTTCGTGGGAATTGCCGAGAAGCCGCCTGGCCCGCCCGGACTCCGACAAGAAAGTTTGTGTTTTCTCAAATTTACCGTTAGCGTTTTTGGCCATTTTCATGGACAAGAGCGATTAAAGAAGCTGAAGAAGGAACCTCCGCGTTTTGCCCGTAATACTATGCATGAAGGAAGAGCAAGAACTGTGCAATGTGTATTGAAAGCCAGCCTAGTTGTCAAAACAAAACACTGCTGCTATCTTGTCGTCTGACTACGGGAAGAAACAATTGCGCTTGAAAGTTCGTTCTGATTGGAAAAGCGAACGCAGTGTCCGTAATTTATTGTCAACTGGAACTTATACGCAAGTACTGTACGTATAAAGTCTGAATACAAACAATATCAAGGCCGCTTTGCAGCCTTGACTGAATGTCTGAATCTGAACTGAAACGCGTGAGACAAATTATTATCTCGTCGCCAAGCTAAAGCAGTCGTTGAAATGGGGTGAAACATCAAAACTTTTGGTGAAAACATTTAAAATGTTGTGGCTATTCGGAAAATCGGAATTGCCGTTGTGCATTTAATTAAAATATCTGGGAATATATTTGAGAATAGTTGTAATCAAATATTAAAATATTTGGTGGTTCCCGAATCCCGATCGTATAAATAAATTACAATTCCCTAATTGCAAATTACTGGTTCATTGCAGTATACAGTATTGCCACTTCGAAAGATTAGTTGAAAACTGCATGAATAAACGTGTGTTTGAAGATGTTTATGCACAAACAATGAATTTTTTCGAGGTTCGATTTGGTTAGACGTTATTAATTTGTTCGGTGGTGAAGCTTTTTATAGACACACGCAATACAAAACAGGAAGTGATTTTTATTGGCTAAGGCGCGTCACATGAATAGGGGGCGGAAGAGAAGAATCAACGATTTGTGTCAGGCTCTCTTTCGAGAGAGACTGATACTCAGGTTAGGCCCGGGGTAAATGTGTCGTGTTTACACTGGCACAAGCCTGGAGATCCGTGTAGAAAGGTCCGATATTTCACTAGTTCTGACCGAACAAGCGAGGTCAATAAGTATAGTTTATTATATGACTACAAGTGTTGTAAACATAACTGGTATAGAAAGTTTAAAACTGAAATAAAAATCTAATCCGACAAAAGATATTGCACATTAAACTTTACAAAATGGTGGGAAATTTGAATTTGAAACGGCTATATCTCGTTAACGGCTGCAGGTATTTGATTTATTATTTCAGTTTTAAACTTTCAATACCAGTTATGTTTAATATCAGAGGTTTAATGTATAGCTGATATAGCTGAAATGATGGTTTTTTGAAGTCTTACTAGCCCGGCGTGATTTTGAATTGTTCCAACGGCTGTTTCCAGGCTCCCAATAAAAAAGAGCGCGAATGTGTTTTTCTAATCAGAGGGTTATCCGAAGGATATTTACAAAAATTCAACTTCGTTTCATTACGAAATGGGGAAACTATACCGCCATTTGCAGTTGAGCTTGCAGCTTAATTGCTAAATTAAGACGTTGTTTCATCGTTTGAAACTCTGCGTTCATTGGAACTCAAACGTATTGTTTCCAAGGGCACAACGTGAAGTTGCTATGCAGCTTTGATAGGGTTTCAATTAGTGATTAATTTGTTATTCGTGGCGAAGTTGCTTTTTCTCCACCGTTTTCCAATATCTTATCAATAATGCTTCTGCTTAAGTCATACGATAGAGCTTTCCCAACATTATATGTCCGTCTAAATCGCTTACTATACGTTTTTTTTATAATATCCATACTCGCCACGAATTGAATAAAAAATTAATCATTAATTGAACCCTGTCAAAGCTCCAAAGCAACGTCACGTTGTGCCCTTTGCAACAATACGTTATTAATTAACGCAATCTGCAACCTCAACTGCAAATGGCACAGTGGCGGACTCGAACGACGCGTGGGGGACTGTGGCAGGGGATTTTAAAAAACGAAGAACCAGTCCCCCGCGCGTCTTTCGAGTCCGCCACAGGGTGCCAACGCGCTGCCAAGATGGGCTCCCTGTGCAAATGGCGGTACGTAATTGCATTAATGTGCATATATAAAATACACATACTTTCTCTTTGGACTTTCCAATAATTTACAGTTAGATGTATCACAATAATGAATAATATATTCTCATGCTATCAGAAGTACTGCATAGGCAGCATTTTAATAAACGGTTGTCAGTTATAAAATCAACTTATTAGTATCAAAATTTCAGCTAGGAAATCACCAGTTCCAATCTAGCTCCAAACCGTTTCAAACCTTCCAAGAAATTTTCAGGTAAATTCAAGGCCCAAAATGTGCACAAATATGGCATGTTCTATGCAACATCGTCAATTGTCAATAAACAGAATTTGTTTGAAATCAATTACTTTAGCATGGTTAATTGATCGCTAGAATAACTAGAAGAAAATCCGAACTTTCAAGGAGCTGTTCATTTCCAAGAACTCACAGGCCTGGATTTTTCTCTCTCAAATTTTAGGATTTTTATTAAATAAATGCATGAGTTTTTCATTCTAACTAACCTGAAGCACCAACTGACACCTTTTTAATTTTCTTTGATTTGGATTCTATTAAAGATAATAAAATTCTAAATTTAAGAGTGAAAGAGAAAAAGAGAAAAAGTAAATTTAAATTGCAGAGCAGTTATTAATTAAAAATGGTTTAGCAAAATGACAATAAAGATATAATAAACGAAGTTGGTATTGAAAATTTGATTTATTTGAATATTGTGTGGCTCCATCGAGAGCATGATGCATGAAAAACATTACTTGCAATAAACAGAGCTGCATGTGGACTAAAGCCCAATTAATGCTTTGAAAGACACGGGTCGTGCACATACAGTAAGCATGCAAGAGGTACATGTCTTTACGCACAAATTCACATTATATTGGTCGTGGTACGCTTCACATGACACTTGTCTCTCAAAGCATAAATGGGGCTTAAAGACTTTGGTAATCTTATAATGCAAGTACTGTAGCAACTACAGTATGTGTGTACCAGAGCATTGTCACAAATGTCATGATCAATAATGATCAACGAATGCATTAGCACCGCCAAACTGAAACAGCCAACCAGATACTGGTTGTATGACTAATTTAATTTAATTAAATTATCATGACAGAACATCTTAGTTCCAGTGAAAAATGGCATCATGCATTCATGAGCAGATTCATGATATCTTGCATTAAAAACTCAATTATTAAACGGCAATAAAGTTTTGAATATTGTTCTGACTGGATAATTTTCGCAAATCAACAGATATATTAATTTATTATTCTAGACGTAAAGTCTATTAGGGTCAGATAAGGCCATCCCAAGAATGGCGTGCAATCGCACGCTTTGGTGCACATCTTGGTTCCTCAAGAAGTGCAATTTATCACACACCTCGATTAAATCCTACATGTGATAATTCAATACAAAGTTACAGTGTAGCCTCATTATAGCATGCATCATTACAAGCTGTGTCTTGGAATAACCATTAATGCAGTTTATAGAAGCAGACTACTCACTACATAAAATATAGTCATGTGTACTGTAAGTGACTTAAAATTGAGGTTAGAGTTGTACAGTCACAATTGCCTTAGAATTAAATGTACGTAATTGAGTTTGTAAGAAATGGGATCAGATGCCCCCTTTCAGAACCACATGCCCCCTTTCAAGATGATGGAACCTCACCCCACCCCCTTCAGGACAAGATGCCCCCTCTTAGGACCCCTTGTCAGGACCAAAACAGAATACAGCAAGTTCTGAATGTAGTGTCATGTAAAATCAGTTTCAAAACAAATACTTTTTAAACAGAACTGTTGTTTTGAAATCCATACATTAAAAATTCTAATTCAAAAACATTCGAATAGCATTATTGAGTCAGCCAAAGCAACATTGAAAGATACTGTAGACCGAGCTTTATTATTTTCTGGGTGTGAGAACAACTACATGTATATTGAGATTTTTACAAATGTCAGAAACCGATGTTTCGTTGGGTTGCAGGGCTCAAAATAACGGCCGGTGACCAGTCAAATTATTAATGTGACCGGTCACATTTGTATAACGCCAGTCATTTTGACCGGTCATATTACTTGCAATTAATTTTATTACTTCCATTTGAAGGAACTTCAAATGATTGTTGTTGTGCTGTTGTAGACCCGTTTCATAATGTCTGATATATATTGTGAACTTAATGACATGTATTTCCTTTTTATGTACTAGCTTATACATAGCGTAGAATATACTTTACATGTTTTTTGTTGTGTTGTGGGTTTTTTTTTGTTTATTTTCTTTTGTTGTTTTTGTTTTTTTTTGGGACGGGGCATCGTGAAATTTGACTGGTCAAAAATCACTTTGACTGGTCAAAAATACCTTTGACCGGTCACAATTGGAACTGACCAGTCATCATGACCGGCGTAACATGAAACCTTGTTTTGAGCCCTGGGTTGCACTGATCCACTGGATATGTCATTACAGAACGTAAACAGAGAAGGTCTACAAATTAAAGATAAACTGTTAAAGACATTATTTTTAATGAATTTAACCTTTAAAAAGTTCCCTTAATCATTTTTTAAACTGGTTTCATTACATTTAGTAGTAGTTTACATCTACATGCAGTAGGGATGCCATAGGGGACATTTTTAAGGGTAACTGGACTTGACTGGTCCTTTTGCTCTGACTTGTCAATTTGTCTGAGAGGCCATGAGACCTTATCTTGTACCCTGATTTGTGCTGTACTGGTAAATTCAAAGGAGCTAAAAACCAAACTCCAGAACAAAGTTAGGTTGACTTGATAACACAGGGACCAGATAAAAAAAGTATGACTTTAACCCTTTCCCTACTAGTAGACTTTTTCATCTGGTGTTAGCCAGAGTAAAATCATCTGGTGTTAGCCAGTGGTAGTAAAATACTAAAGGCCACCACAACAGTAAATGTGCCAGGCCTTGCCCAGAGTAAAACATACTCACTCTATAAAAAGCATTCCTCGGAGACTCAAGGCACTCGATTTCGTGTGTGTACTAAATCTGAGCCAGACAGGTGTCATATATATAACTATGGTGCCGCTGCGACGTCCATGTGTCATTTTATTAGAGAGTTAACTTTATGCTTGGCCTTTGAGAGCTCTGGCAAATGGTGGAATTGATTTTGTTAGTATAGTTTCTACTGCCCTCACCACTTTACATTTTGCATTTCTTCATAATTATTATGGTGATTTTACATTATAGTTTAATGTGAGTCTTACTGCTGTAATAGTTAATCTGAAAATGTTAAGAACCAGGCCTGCAATTTAAATTACAAAGCACTGTGTCACCAATGCATGTTGCAATTTACAGTACAGGCCTTGCCCAGAGACATGCTTGATTGAGTGCGCGTAACGTGCACATCAAAATATGTATGGTGTGTCTTTAATTGATCATGCATGTGCATTTAATAAATAGTGCATTCTAATTTGGCATTTCTTCAAATATCGAGTTCTTAAAATGTATTCCTCAACTTTAATACTTGTCTTCTATTTTTTATTTAAAACATAAACAACATAAACATCCATTTGTTACATCTCTGCTTGGTTACTGTACGTGTTTGTGAGTTGTCTTTGTTGGTTTGTTTACCTTTCAAATTGCCCTTGTGTTGATACTAAAGTGTAATCTCTCATTACATAAAGCCACTAACTGCTGTAAATATAACTATAACTAAATTGGGAAAAGTCACTTTTCAAACCTAAACAAACTTACAAAAGAGTTTGCACTTTAAGCGTAGTTGACGTACAGCTGGTATTAAATAAACAATGAAAGATAAAAGTACGTACCTGTAGTCTGCGAAGCAATTGAGAGTTTAATCTTCATGTTCTTCATACACCGAAGGACAAACGGCAAGAAAAGGTAATTAAGTTCTTATTAAAACAATCACTCACAGAAAAATACTTCTCACATCAGGGGCGGCGTGGCCCACCGGGACACCGGGAGATTTCCCGGTAGGCCCCCCAAAAATTGGTAATAGTGGGCCCCAAGCAGGTAAGGTCTGGTGAAATCAATCGGGGCCCAATGTGTGTGAATTAAGGCGTTACGAAGGTTTGCGTGTTGGATGAAGTTGAGCACTACCGAATCCATACTTTGAATGTCGTTATGGATGGAATGCTATCTAACCTGAAGACCAGGTTTCTTGACCACGAGAATGCGTACAAAGATTTCTAGACAAGTTAGAAGATGCCAGCGCCAGCGGTCAGAACGAATCGGACGATTGGGATGGTGAAGACGAATGGCGGTCTGACATCTCCTTGTGCAAGAGAAAGGCCAAAACCTGTCGGTCATGTTTCACATGTGCCTACAAGGTTTTGCATCAGTACAGCTTGAACAGTACAGCACATTCAGAGCTGTACACTGTCTATCATTTCTTGCTGACACTAGCAATCACCCAGGTCGAGTGTGAAAGATCATTTTCAAAGTTAAAGTTGATCAAGTAGGTAACCCCCCCCCCCCCCCCCCACATATAGCATTCAAAGGGATGCCGCCTCATTAAATATTCAGTGCGGCGCCCCTGTGTGACGCCCAATGTGATGCACGGTGTGACGCCCGGTGTGACGCCCGATGTGACGCCCAGTGTGACGCCCGGTGTGACGCCCGGAAGTAATTAGCACACATAGAGTGGGTGATATAAACCCCGCGTATTCGTCCATTCAGACACTCTGTCTACAGTGTTTCACTCGTGGTTTCTGGAGTTTTCATGTTCTATCGCTTGTTTGGATTTGTTTTCGAAGTCTCATCGTGATTTAGGAAAAGGTAAGTTTGTGAATAGTTATAACGTTAATCGATTTGTTTAAGGCAAATTGTGTACATTTTATATACCGTTGGTATGGCCATTATGGGTGTGTTCATATATTTTATCTGAGTATTATATACATATTCTTTTCTTTGATAGTAATGGATGTTGTTGAGGTAACCAAAGGATGTACAACCGTCCAGGAAATTGAGGCGCTAGAGTGGCTATTTAATCTCGACGAACGGCAGAAGGAAGCGGCTTTCAACCAACGAATTGTGATCTTATCAAAGGATATGGAGCGAGATTTGGAGGTTGAGAGACGCGGAATATATCCGGACATGTTCACTGGTTGGTCGACTGAAGAACGCGCCTTGTTCAACGCCGATTGGAACGACGATTCCTTCATCGACGATCTACCATCAACTCCTGAAGCTATGCCCGAGTGGTTCAGCGCCGAATGGGACGATGATTCTTTCCTCGATAACCTACCACCAACGCCTGAAGTAATGCCCGAGGCTACCCAGACCGGAGAAGGAAGCCGTAAGCGACCCGTACAAGATGACGACGGAGCATCAACGAGTAAGAAAGCTAAAACTGTTCCGTTATTTACTGTTAAGTCTGTTAAGCAAGTGAAGGTGAAGAAGTTTAAGACCACGGGCCTTGATTACAGAGTTCAATTCCATGATTTTCAAGTGCGGGGTTTACCTGATGTTCTAAGGCTTCTACATCAAGTATTCGATAGTTTGTTAGATTGTGTCACGGACGGTGTTGCTATTCATGATCAAGTCCGATTCATCATGCATTCACCTCAACTTGAATATCCAATTTCATTACCGTTCATGCCTCGTGAAAGATTGACCGCCGAAAGAATTTTGGCCGAAGTCGAAAGAGTTATTCAGTCAAACGATACGTTTACCCTAGATGATTCGATTACTGTTAACATTATCCATGTTGAGATGCCCAACGGAGGAACGGGGAAAAAGCGATATATCCCCAATTTAGAAAAATACCTAACTAACAAAAGAGCTATCGTCCGGATTCAAAACAAAGATGATCTTTGTCTTAGTCGAGCCATTGTGGTCGCAAAAGCCAAAATCGACAATGATGAGAGATATCCTTACATTAAGAATACCAACGCGGCGATACAAGCCAATCTTGCTCACGAACTACACGAGAAGGCCAACGTGCCGTTAGGTCAGTGCGGTCTCGAAGAAGTCAAGAAATTTCAAACCTATTTGACCGACTATGAAATTAACATTGTGTCCAAAGAACATTTGAATACCATAATTTATTCTGGTCCGGAAGCATCCAAACATATCTATCTCTACGCCCACGATAATCACTACGATGTGATCTCAAGCATGCCAGCATTTCTCGCTCGCAAGAAATACTGCCATGTATGTAAGAAAGGCTACGACAAAATCGAAGACCATCTCTGTGGCGATACCTGTAAACTGTGTTACACACAAAACTGTCCGATCACAGGCTGGGTTCATTGCGAAGATTGTAACCGCTTTTTTAAAAGTCAAGATTGTTTTGATCGGCATAAAGCAAGCGAAGGCGGAAAGCGATCGATTTGTACATCCGTCGTGAAATGTAAACAATGCAATCATGTGGTGAAAAGAGCTAACGAACTAAATCATAACTGTGGGCTTGTTCGATGTACAGTATGTCAGAAATACGTAGAGCCAGAGAACCATCAGTGTTACATTCAACCCGTAAAGCAAAGAAAAACCGATTCGGGAACTCAGTCTGATACAAATTTACTTGATGATGAGGCGGCCGTAGGCATAGAACAAGTTACTGAAAGCGACTACAACCAGTTATTATTCTTTGACTTTGAATGTACACAAGAAGGTGGCGATCATATCCCAAATCTTTGCGTTGTACACAATGAAAGCGGTCAAGAATGGGTGTTCCGCGGTCCGAACACACGCGATGAATTTTGCGAATGGCTTTTCCAGGAGCAACACGCCGGCAGTATAGTATTGGCTCATAATTTCCAAGGCTATGATGGCTATTTTATTCTACAATATCTACATAAGAATGGCCTGGTGCCGGAAGTAATCATGCGTGGGGCGAAGCTTTTAACACTTAACGTGCCAGTGTTAAAGATTAAGTTTGTCGATTCGTTATGTTTTATTCCGATGAGACTTGCAAGTTTCCCAAAAAACATTCGGCCTAGCTGAACTTGCCAAAGGTTATTTTCCACATCATTTTAACATCGAAGCCAACCAGAGTTACGTGGGCCCTATTCCCGCCGCAAAGTATTTTGATCCAGACGGAATGAGTCCTGATGACAGAAGCAAATTTTATGAATGGTATAACCCCTTGGAAGCTAGCGATTACGTTTTTGACTTTCAAGAAGAAATGTTAAAGTATTGCCGTTCGGACGTCGTTATCCTCCGACGCTGTTGCCTTGAGTTCCGTGAACTATTTCGCTCGGTTACCGATATTGATCCGTTCGAGAAATGTTTGACGATCGCTTCAGCATGCAATTTGGTGTTCCGTAAGAACTTTCTACGTGAGAATACGATTGCCATTATCCCTCCGCATGGCTACAGACCAGAAGACAAACAATCAGTAATTGCCTTCAAGTGGCTCGCATACACCGCACAGTCGAACAATATCTCCATCCGTCATGCACGTAATTTTGGCGAACAACGCATAGGGAAATATCGAATCGATGGATATCATGCTGAGAGCAAAACGTGCTACGAACTGCATGGCTGTTTCTGGCACGGGTGCATTAGATGCTATTCCAGAGATACAATAAACCCTGTCAGCCAACAAACCATGCAGGATTTACACCAGCGCACCCTAGATAAGACGCGCTACCTCCGAGCGCAAGGTTACAATGTCGTCGAGATGTGGGAGTGTGACTTGAGACGCCAAGTCGAAGCCGATCCTGAAATGAAAGCTTATTTCGATCGTTTCGAAATCGCAGAGCCTCTCGAACCGAGACATAGTCTGTACGGGGGGCGCACGAACGCGGCGAAATTATTTCATGAGTGCCGAGAAAACGAGAAGATACATTACGTTGATTTTACCAGTCTTTATCCGTGGACCAATAAGTATTGTACCTATCCCGTTGATCATCCTGAGATTATTACGGAGAACTTTGGAGACATTTCGCAGTACTTCGGTTTAGTGAAATGTACAGTCCTGCCTCCACGTCGTCTTCTACATCCGGTACTTCCGTATAGAGCTCATGGTAAGCTCATGTTTTCGTTGTGCCGCACTTGTACCGATGATCTTCAACAAGCGCCATGCAATCACACCGACCAAGAACGCTCCTTTCAGGGTACCTGGGTAACCCTAGAAGTACAGAAAGCGTTAGAGAAGGGTTATCAATTATTAAACATTCACGAGGTGTGGCATTTTCCTCAAACCAGTAATGAACTTTTTACTGACTATATTGACACTTTTTTGAAGATTAAGCAGGAATCTAGTGGTTTTCCAGAGGGATGTGACACTGATGAGAAGAGACAGCAATACATTGATGAGTACTTCCAAAACGAGGGCATTCGTCTGGAGAGGAACAAGATTGAGAAGAACCCAGGTCTACGAGCGTTATCGAAGCTGATGCTGAATTCGTTTTGGGGTGAGTATTTTTATATTAAAACTGCTGAAAAAAACAAATTATTTATATTCCGTATGTTTTTATTAATTCTTGCAGGCAAGTTTGCCCAGAAGCCCAACATGACCAAAGTGAAGCTAGTTTCCAATCCGGAAGAATACTTTGACATGTTAACCTCTGATGAAATTGAAGTTACCGATGCATCGTTCGTTAGCGACGACGTCGTGGAACTCCGCTACGAGAACAAGGAGAACTTCGTGGAGACCAACTCAAGAACTAACGTGGTGATTGCCGCCTTCACGACAGCTCACGCCCGCCTCAAGCTTTACAGTGTTTTGGAGGAGTTGGAAGAACGAGTGTTGTATTACGATACGGATTCTGTGATATACACGAGCAAGCCAGGGCAATCGTACCCAGAGACAGGTGTTTACCTTGGAGAACTGACCGACGAACTTGATGGAGACTACATTACAACGTTTGTGTCTGGGGGACCAAAAAAACTACGCGTACGAACTCAGTAGCGGGAAAACGTGTTGTAAAATAAGAGGCATTACTTTAAATTATAAAGCTTTAGAGAAATTGAATTTTAATGTTATGTGTGACATGGTATATCTTAATGCCATTAGTGATATAGTAGATCCAGTGAAAGTTTCCATAGATACTCCTTTTAAAATTACGAGAGATACGACGACAAAGCAAGTGATTACTAAGCAACAAAGTAAAGACTATAGGGTAGTTTACAACAAACGCGTTATTGTAGATAGTTTTAATACAGTTCCTTACGGATTTTGACTTTGTGTGTTTGTAAATAGTTTTGAAATTTTGTGTGTACTTGTAAATAGGAAAAATTACATCTTTTATTAACACTATCGTCTTGTTTTGAAGAAAAATGTTTGCCAAGAGTGGGATTCGAACCCACGCGTGCAAATGCACATTGGATCTTGAATCCAACGCCTTAACCACTCGGCCATCCAGGCATTCGCATATGTTATAGTCATATTTGAAGCTAAATAGAAAATGTTTGCCAAGAGTGGGATTCGAACCCACGCGTGCAAATGCACATTGGGTCTTAAGTCCAACGCCTTAACCACTCGGCCATCTGGGCATTTATTGGATTATAATATAATTAATTGATAGACGAATGTGCATGGGGGGATAGGAAACATACTCAAGTGATAGGAGCACCGGGGTGGGGTCGATAGGGACACAGGGACATATATTAGTCCCCCAGGGACACATTTGCAAAGTGAATAGTAATTATAGGGACACCGGGACTCATATTAGTCCCCCCGGGACACATTTAAAACAATACAATTTCTGAAAATGTTCAGTTAGAGCTATGCCTCGAAAGCGTAAGGATTGTCCGATTTGCGGAAAGAAAAGCTTGCTCAAATTATCAAATCATTTGGCTGCCACGCACCACCTGTCCTCAGAAGATAGACAATCACATCTCATTCGTGCTAAAGTTACTCCTTTAGACTTAAAAACTATTTTGAATGAATTACACAGACTTATTCGAAATACTAAAGTTACGAAGCAGCCAAAATGGTATAAATAAGATTTCACAAGATCGGTCTGTTCAGTTTAACTATGTACTCCATACAGTTAACACATCCTTTTGGGCTCTTGGTCTCTGGAGGTACTAAGACAGGCAAGACAACGTTTGTGAAACAAATGTTAGCCAATGCCCAAATCATGATCGATCCACCCCCAGAAAATATCGTGTATTTCTACTCGGAATATCAAGATACGTTCGGCGAAATAGAAACCTTAATTCCAGGGATTCAGTTTGTCCAAGGTTTACCAGAATCGATGTTGGATAGCATTAACCCCAAAACAAGAAATTTGTACATCATTGATGACATGATGGGTGAAAAAGATAGTATTATCGCGAAATTATTTACGAAAAAATCGCACCATGGGAATCTAAGTGTAATTTATATCGTGCAAAATTTGTTTCATCAAAGCAAAGATCACCGAACCATCTCTCTAAACGCTAGTTATCTCGTTCTAACCAAAAACGTTCGCGATGCCAGTCAAATTATTCATCTGGCCAAACAATTGTATCCTAGCAACACAAAATTTTTCCAGCAAGGCTAACAGATGGCAACCAAAGAGCCGTATTCCTACCTATTTGTCGATCTCACACCAACATGTCCCGACGAAATCCGAGTAAGATCCGGTATCTTTCCGACGGACATCCACTAAGTGTACCAGCCCAGAGTATAAAAGGGGCTGTTTAGTGACAATGCGATCATTTGACCATGTCTGCTTGTATAAGAAAGAACTGCGACGTTTTAAAAGTACTTGCAAAGTGTAAACCAGAACTACGAAACGCAATTATAAAAGCAGCCGACGACGATTTAATAGAAGCCATTAGGCAGTGTCTTTTGAACGTGTGGTGTGAAACAATTAAGATTACTCCGAAGACAGCAAGGAAACTAGTCCCTTATAACGACCATATCAAGTTTGTTGCTGATAAACGTAATCCAGTAACAAAAAGAAAGAAAGTTATTCTACAAGAAGGTGAAGGTTTTCTACCGTTTCTCTTAGCTCCTGTACTTGAACAACTGGCAAGTTTTTTAACCAAATAATGGAACACGTCAGGAGATTGGTGCTAGTTCCAGAACATATGACAGATCGAAAGAAACCCTTGGTCACTCCTTTAACAGCGCAGGTGAATGAACTAGATTCAGAAATGCAAAATCTTCTTAAACGTCAAGATATAACACAAGACGAGAAAGTGAAAATGTACGATCAGTCGCTGCAACGTTATCTGGGTTATTACGATAAACGAATGAGTAGACCCGTACGTGTAAGCGTCATACCACCACCCGCAGCTGAAGAACCAGCGAATACAGAAGAGACTGTTGAAACAGAACCCTCCGAGTTACCTGGAGAGATAGAAACTGATATTTTAGAAAGTGTACCTGTAGCAATGAAATCAAGAGCTCGACAGTTGGTTAAGAAACTTAAAGCAAATAAAGACCTCATAGGATGGACTGACCATGGACAGATGGTGTTTAAAGGACGACCTATTCCAGGTACAAATGTTATCGACTTGGTCAACGATTCTCTACGTCAACGAAAGAATTTCAACCCTGCTGGATGGCAGCTTTTCGCAAAAGCATTAGGAAACATGAATGTTCCCGAAGGCATTATCAGAAATGAAAATCGTTTGAGTATGTTAAGAGAATATAAGACTAAAGATATTTCAGACACCCCCCTGACGTCACCGGTAGCCCCAGCGACATCGAAAAGAACAAAACAGAAACGAAGAGACAAAAACGTACATCCATATAAATGGGTTAAATAAATTTATTCCTTGTAAAGCTTTGATATTACAATAAAGAATTGTTTACAACATTATTTGTCTTGTATTTATATTACACACTATAATATTTATGCATAAAGTCCCGAACTAACATGTCATTCCATTCTTTATTATCAGTAAACATGCCAACAACTGTTGACATGGGTATATTTCTACATCTATGTAAAGCATAAAATAAACAATATTGTACACACACGCGGGACCCTAATGACTGTAAAGTCTGTACATTCCAAGTAAAACTGCTAGTATGATCTAGTAAAAACGTTTCAAAGGTTTTGGTATAAAAGCTCGATCCTTGTCCGTACGAGTCCATGAACTCCCCTTGTCCATCTGAGGTGAGATAAATTGCTACCCAATGCGTACCAGGCCCCATACTAGGATCCACATTCAGAATAAAACCTCTAGGTCTTTTCAGTATCTGACTTGGTAGACGATCCGACGGTAACACGTCTTCAAATACGGTGTTGGTAAATGGATCACTTTTCAGGACGTTCATTATTTGTAGAGTGTTCATCTTAACTGCTAAAGTCACATAGAACGTTGCTGTTGGCGTCAATTTCGATAAGACTTTGAAATTCTCCAAGCACTACGATATTTATAGCTGTTGTCAGAGCCGTTCCAAATTGACATTCTATCGATACGTTTCCATTTTTAATCGGTTGAATATGATCGCTCAGACACAGATCAGCTGTCAGATCAAACACGAATAGAGTGTACCCATTGGCATACTCGTCTCGTGTAATACCATTGCCATCATTTTGAAATAACTTGTTAGTACCAGCATACAAGGTTTGGAACGCAGACACGTAGTTACTTCCTCTCGCAGCAGCAAATTTCAGTTGTAGGGGTTTTCCAGGCAAATGCTCCCCATTTACCGTTAGACCAAGAGAAGTGATGTCATAGTTTTTGAAATTGAAAGGATTTTTGGTATAGGTACCATTATAAGCATCTGCATCGACCATTCCAATGACCACTCGATCAGGTATAGGGCCTTGAAATATATTTGGTTGATTGCCTGACATATTTCCTCTCGGTACAGAAACGACTTTACAACTGACACGATTGATAGGGTACTTGGCCGTGACACGCTGAAGGGCATGGGCATGAGCCATCATAACGGTAGAAGAGACGTTGACACGTCGAACGCGAAATACACATTCTTCCAAAACCACTTTAAAGTCAGGATGATCTGCTGACGACACTAGGGAAAATGGGTTTCTCGAACGCACTAGCTTGAGCTTGATTGGTACAGCACCAAGGATATAACGGGCTTGTGCAAACAGGTCGGAATGGATTCTGCCTTCCATAGCCACAGACTTACTTTGACTTGCATGAACATACCGCAGTTTCAAACCCTTGTTTGCATCGGCATCTACTGCCACGGGGTTCACAACGTCCATTCGACCAGCTTGATCTTTATAGAACAGCGCTGAGGTCAAATGAGATGATTTTGCGTCTTTGCTAAAGTTCAGTACAGTCTCCATATATGATCGGTAGGGATAAGCAGTGCTCGACGGTGTGACAAGTTTGTTGTTCAGGTAAACTTCTACTTGAGAAAATAAAGCATGCATCCATAGATTTACAGGTCCGACTTGAACATTTTCATCGAGATTAGATCCGTCGTTGTTGGTTATTTTTGCTTTCACGTGTAGGTAACTGTTTGCTAAATCGGTATACACATCAGAATTTGCAGCACACAGAAACTCTATGGTGTCTGAAGCTCCAATACTCGACACTGGATCTATATCTTCCCAAAATCCTTTATTCATTTCCACTTGTGTAGCAGGCATTACAAATAAATCTAATTCTGATTTTGCACACTCACACGAATCTTTATGTAGGACACTAAAAGCTTGACTCATGATTTATATTTTATAAACGGTCCAATCTTTGCTTCCGTAGGCTCAGATGTTTTCTTCTTCACAGTTTGCGAACGACTGACGGTTTTAACGTCTTGTGTTGGTTTTTATAGGAGAATTCACCCGTTTGCGTTTACGACCGGCTCCTGATTGGTTCGTAATCCGACGGACCCCTTTTTCAGCAAGATCTTTCACGGCTTCAGAACCACGCCCTTTGATCGCTTGCTTTACATTCTTCCCTGTCAGAACATCTTGACCAACGTCTTTTACAGCTTGCAGAGCTCTTCTTCCAATAGCTTGAGCTCCTCGTTTCACCAGAGGTATTGCAAAGCGTGCAATACTTTTAAAAAAACTTCCAATGCCGTAACCTTTCTGAATACGTGCACCTCGGAAACCAGGTAGACTTCCACCTTGTTGTCTTCTTAAATAATGCTGTTGAAATTGCTTTACGTCTGGAATAATTGTATGTCTCATTTTTTAAATGAAATACGAAGATCTTCGCTGTCTAAAGTGAAGTGTCACGATCGACTTCCCGAAGCCAAATGATACGTTTTCGTTTTTGTCGTCCTTTATATTCACTTCAATTGTTTCGAAGGACTTTACTTTGACAGGAATATATTGCAGGTTACGGAGACTGACATTCACGTTTTCTCCATAACGTCCTTGCGTATTGACAATTCTGAGTAGGGGCACTTTAACATCACCGACAAACTGCGCATCCACGATATCAGTGTATACATACATGGCTGAAAATCCGCCGTTAACATCTGCTACGTAAGGACTTAGGGTTTTCTTTTTAATAAAGGTGTCTTGTTGAAACCCCAATGTTGTAGCAATATCACCACTAAACCAAACGTTTGCCCCATTTTTTACATCGAGGGTGACTTTCCGTGTACTTCGATTATACGTAAAATTTATCTTGGCTCGTGCCTCTTTGTTCATGCTAACGGTTTAAAGCCCCTACGAGATCGGCAATGGTGTTATAGTAGCCATTTGGGATAATACCCGTATCGTCATATTTTGTTCCAGCGTTATAGAGAAACGTTTGTTGACTACCTTTTCGAATCGTGCTCCATGTATGGGGATAATAAAACTCTGACAAAGCTACTTCCCAGTCACCTGTCAGTTGTATAGTTTCAGCAAGCTTCACTTTAAAATTTGCTTCAGTATTATCTGGAAAATATTCCATAGAGCTATTGCTTGGAAGCGTTAAATAAAACTGTGTTGCCATGTCGAAGAACAAAACACAAATGAACACAAATTGTAAGGTAGACACATTTTTATTTCGTTATATCTTTTACATTATCGGCTGGTACCCAAGAATTAAAATCTTCAGGGTAGCCTAACCATTTTACAAGATATTCTCTACGTTTACCACGCATGCGTGACGTAATTACTCTTTCTATTCTATAAAAGTCACTATCTGTCTTTGTAACTCTTTGCAATTCCTGTTCGTAAAATGTTCCTTCTAACTCTTCTCCGTGATAATCTGCGATCTTGTACACTGGCGGTCGTCTGGGTACTCGCTTCGTGATGGTGAACACCTCTTCGGTCCAATTTGGTAAGTAACCTTTCTTGAATGTACGTCTTGCTTTGCTAATTCGAACTTGATCGCCAATGCTGAATTCATATTTGATGGGTTTGCTGGACTCGTCACCATACAGTTTTTGCCATACAGTACTTTCGTTTTCTCGATTGACATCAGAAGGTCTCATTCCGATACTACGGTGTCTCGAATGGTTGTAGGAATACAATAATTTCTGTAGTACATCGATATATTTCATCGTATTCTTAGCTGTAAAATATTTCCACATTTTCCCCTTTAACGTTCGGTTAAATCGTTCAACGATGGATGCCTTGGTATCGTTGTGTGTTGTAAAAAACCGAATATGTTTGTCCTTCAACAATTTTTGAAAGCGTTTGTTGGTAAATTCAGTTCCTTTATCGGTATGAAGTGTTTCAGGTTTTCTTTCCTTTCTTTAGTATCTTTTCAAAGGCTTTAATCAAACTCTCTCCAGTCTTTGTTTTTAATGGCTCTACCCACGCAAATTTGGACAGTACATCAATAACCGTTAAAACGTATTTATAACCATTATTTGTTTTACTAAGCGAATCCATAATGACTAGATCGGCCTCCCACTCCTCGTCCATCGCTCCAACAATAACACGATTTCGCTTAAAATTATGCCGTACGGGTTTATGCAAAGTATAGGTATCTTGCTGTCTAAGCCATGTTTTTATCTTGTTTCGGGATATCTGAAATTTACCGTCACTTTTTACGACACGGTATAAGGCATCTACGCCGCCAAAACTTGCCGGACTTTTTGGGTTGTAGTACAGATCGTGAAGGTACTGTTTCGCCATCTAACTCAGACGCTTGTATCACAATCTTTCCTCCACAGCACGCTGAAATACAGGGAATCTTTCGAAAAATATTACGAAGGGCTAATCTTGGTAAACCTCCACAGCAAGTCATGTTCACGCGACAAAGGTTAGAGGTAAAATGAATTAAAAAGGGCAACGTCGCAACATATATACACTCAGGCAATATATGCAAATATCAACATGAGAAGCAGTGAACCAAGCCATCGCCCGCATCGGGGTAAAGTTTTATTTCGTTTATATTTTGTCAAGTCTACACATCTCAAATCGTTTATCGTTCTTCGCACAGCTTCTCGAATTGATTCTTCGTCCAAGGATTCTCTTATATTATACACTAAGGAAAGATAGGCGATAATTCGACCAAAATTGTTTGGGTTCATCTCTTCGTAAATTATACTCAGATTACTCCGCAAGTTATCCCCATTTATATGATTGTTTACACAATCGTACAGATCTTGGTGTTCTTCTAGAAGAGTTTTAATGTAGTATGACAAAGTATCTCTATCGGTATCGATGTTATTTCTTTGTAGTTCGTCCCAGATAATATCCATGTTACGCTCTGAACGTGTCCGACAACTACGGTAAAGTGCGTAAATGAAAGCTGGTTACTAATACTTATAAGAATATAAGTCGAGTGCCTTTAAAATGATAACGTATCTTTATCGATATCAATGTTATGTTGTTTTAATTCATCAAAAATTGTATCCATAGCGTATGCGCGCTGTATTGGTCTATAACAATTCGTGTTCACACGACCAAAGTTGGAGATAAATTAATCACAAAAAAAAAAAAGAGTCAGGTATAAACATATATTTATTAGATAGATAATTAGAATACAAAATTATACATGTTCAGCAAATGTTCAGTTTTTCCAAGTCTATAATCAAGTCATTTACCGACTTTTGAAAAAGGTACTCTTCGTAGGCTTTCTTATGATCAGTTTCATGGCTCGTGAATTTCTCTCCAGTCTTTTTGACTGTATATCTGTAAGATGGTGGCATACTAAACAGAACAGTGGAAAATGGTTCAAGGGGATTTTCTTCCGGTTTCCATTCAAAAAAGTCACAGCAGTTTTCTCTCTCGTGGGGACACAAGTAAAATAGTCGACCTTGATTAGGACCTTCTTTCCTGACTTTGCTAGTACGACAAATCAGACCATGTCGACATATTGGTTTGATACCCTCGAAGACATCACCCCATTGCCAAAACGAACAGGGATTTCCTCGTTCGGAGCAAACAAAGTATGGTCTCCCGTAACTTTCCTTCATCTTATCTTTAACCATTCGCATCTGTGCTAGTCGTCCATGGCCATGGCACCTTGGATGTATACATCCACTTTCATGGAAGGAGGCTACGGCTTTTCCAAACATGTAGCAATCTTCTTCTGGGCAAAAGAACTCGCAACTAGGTTTCTGTCCACAGATCCAAAACGTACCTTTCTGTGTAATTGTCGAAGATGCAGGTTCACCGTGTAAACATTCCATTGTAGTTGTATTCTAATCCAATCCTAACATCGTAGTGATTATAGCTCAGCTCCGAGCTTATATAGCTTCATGCGCACTAATTACCCCCAGTCGTGTCCAAACATGTCCTATTATTCTGTCACTCCGGGCGTCACACAGGGCGCCACACCGGGCGTCACACCGGGCGTCACACCGTGCATCACATTGGGCGTCACACAGGGGCGCCGCACTGAATATTTAATGAGGCGGCATCCCTTTGAATGCTATATGGGGGGGGGGGGGTTACCTACTTGATCAAGACAAGGCTTCGATCATCGCTAACCCAAGAAAACCTGGATAGTTTAATGTTGATGAGCGTAGAGATCGAGCCTCTAAATAAAGAGTCTCAATGGACAAGGTCGTTGATTTGTTAGCTTCCACGTCCAAGAACTTAAAGAGACTATTACTTATGTAGTTATGTAAATAGGTATAACATAAGTCCAGAAGTCGGTTGTATAAAATTCTAGTTAACTTTAAGGCGATGTTACTGACACGGGACGAAAATCGATGTACCTGACATGTTGCAAGGCGAAACTTTCCGCGCAACACGTTGCGAAAATCATCGTTGCGAATCGTACCGTGCAACCTCTATAGTTTAGCTCAATTCTTACAAGCCAAGATCAAAGTTTTAGAAGTTAAATAAGCTTAAGTGTTAACAATGCATTTAGCTACATTTCAAAATATTTCATAAACATAGTATATTGTATTTTAATGTGAAGTAAACAACATGCTTTGCCTCCAGGAGTTCAACTTGTAAATGTTATTGATTCTCTAGGTAAAAATCATTAATTAAAGTCTATTTTTAGTTTGTTGGTGGTTTGGATCTTACAACATTATCGCCATTCGCCACATCCATTGCCCCCCCCCCCCGATAAGTGGGCCCTTATCACGTTGTTTCCCGGTCCCTATTTCTGAGCCACGCCGCCCCTGCCAGTAATACAAATTTCCAACTAACCTGTAACATTAACAGGACAATCTTCTCTTCTTCTTTAATGTGGACTCTATAAAAAAAAACTTAACAATCCTGCAATGTCTGGCATAGGGCTTGAAACCACACCATTAACTACTGTACCCACACTAGAGAGCCTAACAAGGATACAGTAATGTAACTACGACCTTTGGAGGGTGTAGCTCCGTCGGAGAGGGTTTGCCCTAATAGCCGAGGAACAGTTTACAGGAACAGGCGATCCACCAACACAGGTGCGGTCTTATAGGTAGCAGCTCCAGGCAAGCCTAAACTCCCAACTAACTTGTAGCTATGTTGCCGAGAATTACCCTCTCCAACGACACCGTCCAGCTATGCTGGAGAAGGGATTCGAGGCACGAACCCTGCCCAATGGCGTTACTACAACCCAATAACCTCGTGGTGCAACTGCCACACATGGAGAACTGCGAATGTAACGACGAGAGGCACTGTTGGACCAAGAGAGTCTTATCGGGGAAGCCCGCTACAGCATGGGTCAGA
This sequence comes from Paragorgia papillata, assembly GCA_035771165.1. NCBI lineage: Eukaryota > Metazoa > Cnidaria > Anthozoa > Scleralcyonacea > Coralliidae > Paragorgia > Paragorgia papillata. The sequence continues at coordinate 2,060,081 of JAWNZC010000082.1, read as the reverse complement.
TACATCCGGCACCGCGACAAATAAATGAGCAACGACACATGAGATGCTGCAGGAGAAGAAAAATGGGGGGGGGGGGGGGGGGAGGGCAACACGACATGGCACGGGCCAAGAACTTGTTGAACACTTAGAACACCTATTAGCAGCTAGAATGGTAAAGCACGCAAGCACTAGCAATCCTAACCTATAAGCCACCCCCACAGGCCTGGTAACTTAACCTACACACCCAGGAAGAGTGACAATGGTAACCAACCACCCGGTATGTGCCTCAGCAGAAGAGTGCAACCTAAGAGACTACCAGAGGCAAACCGCAGATGCAGAAGCTATGGACCCCCTTAGCGCATCAGCATCGCAAGCGTAAGACCCATCACACACAGCGGCAGGTGGGCCCAACAATGCAGCACGACCACGAATGTCACACATCAAGAGCCACAGCTAGGAAAATGTGGAAGTAACTCTTAAGCTAAAACACGGCGCGTGCCGCAATCAAGGTAACCTAAGACAAGACTCGCGCAGCAGCTCTAAGAACCAGAGGTTCGTCACATGCAGAACTACAGTAACCGAAGACAAGTGAGCGGAGCAACTATTGTAAAGACAGACACGGCGGGTGTGGTAGTACCACAACCAATGTGAAAGACCGCTGTAGTGGTAACCTAAGGTACGCACAGCAGCAAGTATGACTTCAGAGAACAAAACAGCAGCAATGGACCCTGTGGTGGTGGGGTAAGTGAACCCACCTAAAACAGCAACTGCAGCGGGATAACCTAAGACACATCAGGTGCAGCAGCAAAACATATATACTATCTGGAACACCCGGGAACGGTGGCAAGCAGGGACTGAGAGAGACTGGCGAGGCGCAAGATTTGGGAAACAGAAACAGGGGGGGGTGGTGCAATGGAAGCACCCGAAACACATCCGTTGTGGCAGCCAAGACATAACCGTGTATGATCTCTGATCTGGCCATGAAGAAAGGCTGGTAGAAAACTCCGCAGCAGTACAGCATATAGATGAAAACCAATTAAGACCCGCATAATTCCATACCCTGTAGGAACCATGCAACAGTTAGCAGGCTGAAAGACGAAATGGGTGAGCCCAGTGTGTAATACCCACTGTGGGAAAGGGGCTAGCGTGGCCCAACATCTCAACTCGCAGCCCAAGAGTGAGGGAAGGCCTACAACACGTGCGGGCTCATAATGCGGATTGGCCCTGAACAGGGGAGAATTAGCAACTTCCCAGCATGAAACCCAGACCCAGGACGCTTAGCCCACAAAAGCAGATAATAGACAACAAAGCGCATACCTGTAACAGACACAATAGCACAATCCTAGCACACAAGGCCGAAGCCACAAGCAAGCAATCCCCAAGGCAAATAGACAAAAGGCGCCTGAAAGGCCCAAAAACAGCCTGAAAGCAAGGCCATAACCAGGCCTTCTTGTAGAAAGCGCTAGCGTCTGAACCACTAAAGTAGGCTGTCAAACTGGCACCCTACAATATCAAGTCGAGCAGCAAACGAGCCAGAAACAGAGCTGCCCTAATGTGTGAAGAGCAAACAACACAGAGTTTAATATAAAATGTAACACAAAATTAAAAATACCGCGGTGTTGAGGAGATTAACATTGAAATAAGCAACCAGTGAGATAAGCAACGTCGAAGAAAAAACAAATGCACTTGGACGTCTGGTATAACGTGGTTATGATCCCTATCACACCCCTAAAGTGGCCACTTGGCTGCGTTGTTTAGGAACCAAGGACAGATATTCCAGTGGAATTTGCAGTCGGACGACCCATAAAACAAAACAAAACATAACAGATAATTAGCAAAACAAATTTTGCACATAACATCACCCATCCAAAATTTCTTTGTTGCTGTGAGCTAAAGCAGTAAACCGCACAAAAGACAGCACAGAAAAATATGGCCTTCTGTATAAGCCAACTGTATTAACTAATAAGAACATATACTAGACAAGTTAGACACGGTATCGAAAAGACAACTTAATAGAGCATGCCGAGTAAACTATAACGCTAAGGAAGCCCTATAAAGGATAAGTCTACGGCAGCATATCAAGCGACGAAGCACGACCAGCAAAGGGCAAGAAAACCCTAATTTCATGGCAGCGTTTCCCACTTAACTGCCAACAACGCCGTGGACGGGTAAAATAGCTGACGGTAGTCTTAGACCGAACCTGAGAAATTCAAGAAACAGCTAGACAAGCAGCCTCTTGGTAGCGAAGTGTCACATATGGCAGTCAGTACACGAATGAGCCCTGAGCCACTACGCTCATTAACTTAGCCAAGGGGCTAGTGGATTTGATACCCCAAGTAAAACCCCCAAGGGACCTGTGGAACAACAACACATACACATCGCATGATGTTAATTATTTTTATTTCATAAATCCATGCAAAAAAAAAAACCCAGTTTACTACAGTATATAAAACAAGGCACCTGGGTCAGGTGTTCACTCGGGCTACTGGAAAGTGCAGAGGTTTCTATAATGCATGAGCAAAGAGGTGGGAGTGGGCCGAGGAAGATCAGATTGGAGGCTGAATGTGCACGGTGCAGGACTATCCTGAATTGTCAATTTAAAGTGTCTAGAATTCAGGATTATCCTGAAGCCTAGGGGACTTCTCTGTCCCAGCCACATGACTAAAAAGCATATATAACAAAAAAAAAACAGTAGGGGTGTTGTAGCCAGGGTCTGAGAGACTTTCTCCTTGGGGGGTTGTGGTTAGATTTAGGGTCACCGGGGTTTGTCATTAGGTTGAGGGTCAGGTTTAGAGGTGGGGGTCAGGGTTGGGTTTCATTTTCTTTAATATTCAGGATTATCTGGAATTCTAGAATCTTAAAAAACCATTTCACAATTCAGGATAATCATGTAAACAAATACAATAGAATGAATAGATATAAGTGATTAAGGTTAGACTGAGCAGCAAGACATTACTAAGTAAGCAGTATATTACCTAGACAATGAACAACAAGCGAATGCACCAAGGAACTATTAAAATGCACACACTCAACGAAATTATATAAGCTAGTGAAGCAATATTATAATTATATTCCACAGGATGTGGTTATACCAGTAAGTAAAAGGTGAATTTCATTGATCTACTGCACTGTCCTCAATAACACACTTAGTGCTTAATTTGTGTATTACATTATGCTTTATTGCATTATTATATGTAAGATAATACCATGATTGACTCAGTTTATTTTACTAAGTAAGCAGTATAATTTAATACCTAGACGATCGACAACAAGCGAAGATACCAAGGAACTATTTCAAATGCACACACTCAATGAGATTATATTAAAAAGCTAGTGAAGCAGTTGAATCACATCGAGTTTTTTTGGCACAACTTTATTAACACAACAATACATAATCCAGGCAAATTACAAATACTAAAATTACCTCAATACATTTAAAGTTTTCCCATTTAGTGTAAACTTCAGCACGAAAATGAATGTCAACACAGCATATTTTATACCCGTCCTTTGCAAGTTGTCAATTCTGTTTTCAACGTTGTTTATGTCTCGCTCATCTTGCAGATAGTTTCCAATAGTCAGCACTGTGGAGCCCCATCATCAATCTCATCTTCTGACGAGGTTGATTCTGGACTCGAGTCAATCATTCTTTGCATGATTTATTTAACAAATAGAAAACATTTTCCGTGTTTCCATAGAGTTTTATAAAATAACATTTTGAAAACAAGCGCGGCGATTGGTTGAAAGCCGTGTTTCTATAACTCTATGGAAACACGGCAAGGTCCACGCCATGCAATACGCCATTATACGCCATTATGAGTAAGGAGAATTTACGCTTTGATGTAGTGATTATTTTTACGTTCTATACCTATTTTCGGCAGGTTGTTTTATAAAGGAAATTGAAAACATTATTTCCGTGTTCCCATAGAGTTATAGAAACACTTGTGGAAGTTTGGGAGAACTCGAAATAGCGTGGAAACACTCGCCCTGCGGGCTCGTGTTCCCACTACAATTTCTCGTTCTCCCAAACTTCCACTCGTGTTTCTATAACTCTATGGAAACACGGAAAATGTTTTCTATTTCTTAAATAGAAACTAACCTGAATGTCAGCCTTTATTTTTCTCGCCTTCTCGCTCGCCCGCACCTCTGCCCGCGCTGCCGGGTTTAGCGGAAGGCGGGAACAAATAAAGGCCTGACATTCAGGTTATATAGAAACATGAGTGGAAGTTTGGGAGAACGAGAAATTGTGGTAGGAACACGAGCCCGCAGGGCGCCCGACTTCATTTTATGCTACGCGCGCGCATTTTTTCACGACACGCCCTATTTTTTTGAATGGCGCGCGCAAAAATGTATTACTGTGTGCGCCGCGCGCATATTTGTAGTTAAGCACATTTCTCACCTTCATGCGAGACGATTTACGCCATATTTGTCTTTGAGAGCATAACTAGAGCTTCAACTTTCGTTAAATATCTGGTTCCTTTCGTTTTCTGTCATGTGTACAGCCGCTGACCGCAAGTAGCATGTTACTTCCGGTTTGATTTTTTTGGGCGCGCAATATTTTACCAGTTTTTATCTTCCGCGCGCACTTTGCAAAGAATGAAGTCTGGCCAGGGCGAGTGTTTCCACGCTATTTCGAGATGGCGTATAATGGCGTATCCTACACCCTAATGATAGTTGCCGTGTGTCCATAAAGTTATAGAAACACGCTACGGCTTTCAACCAATCGCCGCGCTTGTTTTCAAAATGTTATTTTATAAATGTTAATGGGTAGAAAATAGAAATTGCCAACCTCGTACCCAGGTATTTTTTACTTTCGGGTTCAAAAACGTGTATAAATTAAAAACACGAGTAGTAATATATCCGCGGGGATGCGTGGGGTTAAATAGGGTTTTAAGCGGAAGACTGGCTCAACTGGAAGACTAGCGCAGGCTCAATGTTTGAAATTTATATTTTCTAGCCATTTTATACCATGCATATACCGGTAAATCATGCAAAGAATGATTGATTCGAGTCCAGAATCAACCTCGTCAGAAGATGAGGTTGATCCAGTTCCATCTAACTTGCAACTGCAAACCGGTACAAAGCGTGCATTGATAATGACGTTATGTTTCAAACCTTTATCTCACAATTATATCACACTTGTCAGCGTGCTCTTGATTGAGTGTCTTGGACCTCACTTACTCGTCATACTCGTGCAGCCATCACCAGATATTCGACGCGATCGCTATATAGTCCAGGGACCGGTTGTATAAAAAAGTGATTAACTTTAATCATGATTAAGAGTTAACCAGTGATTAACTTCTTAATCATGATTAGTTAATCACCCTGCAAAATTGCGTTGTATAAAGGGTGATTAGTTGGGTGATTAACTAACCACTTTTTAACTCCCCCACGAGTGATTAAAATGTGACTAGAAATACATGAACGCAACAACCCCTCGCCCGCTTTTACATTCTTTTTTAAAACACCCACCCACCCCCTGATTAAAATATGCACTCCTAATATACAGCCAATACAAAAACAAACAGATATAAAAACAAACGATGTTAAATCCTTGGGATATTAAATTATACAATTTATGGATAGGTCGATAGGATGAGAAAACTGATTTAAATCATTTAATGAAAGTTGAACATATCAAAGCAAAATTTAGATTTCATTATTAAATTCTGGTTGTAAAAAAATTTTTTTTTAGGAGGTTTCCAAAGGGATTAATTTAAGCAAGCCTTTAAATGGCTTCTCTATGCATGTACATTTTGCAAAGGCAGTATTAAAAGTAATTAACAGCTCAGAAATTACATTTATAATAGAGTCTGAGATAAAAACAATTCAGTAGAATCGGATTCCAGAAAGAAGAATTCAAAAGACAACGTTTCAGTCGAAACACAGCCAAGAAAACCAACAAAGCTCATGCGTATTTTTAATAATAAAAAGTGCATGCACGTCCACCACGGTTAGTATAAGCCTTAAAGGTAGTGTTTTAAGTTAGCTTTAGTTAAGCTGACTTATGGTTTGGATGGGCAAAGGGAAAGCACGAAAACGTGAAGCTGAATATTGTTTAGGTTAAGCGAAAACTTGAAAACAACAAGAATCCTACCGTTAAACATTAAACGGGTTGTTTGTATCCTTTTCTTCGGGCTCCATTTCATTTCGTTTCGTTTAAATAAACGAAAGCAAAACACTATTTGTTTGAGAGTTTATAGTTTTCTTCGTCGCTAGTCACCAGTGTCCAACTATTCTTACCGCGTGACACCGTGCCATACATATATATATAAAAACTATTTCCAGATTTCGTCTCCCTCGTTTTTCTCCACGCGTGTAAAGTGGACTACACGCATGTCGAGATTAGCACCCTCACCGGGCTCCGGGCCTTCGGCCCTACGCCCGGGCTCGGGGATTAACATAATTTAACATAAATTAACGGGGGTGTCATGTGATGTTTTTGGAACACCGTGACCTTGTTTTGGAACCTTGCGACTGGCGTTCTCTTGAGATGGAAAATAGTTCGGATGACATGGTAAAAGGAGATATTATTTTTTAAATATGCAGTGATTCTTTTGATGTATGATTATGTGCACTGGAACAGTTAGATATTAAATTTTGGCTGGAAAATGGTCATGACAATGCCGCCATGATGATGTGACATGCTGCTTCAGACACCACTTGAATATAAATTATGAAATGAATCGCGATCGAAGTGATGAAACAGACGGGAAAAAGAAAAAGATTCAAGCAAGCAGTTTACAAACAAGGTAGGTTTAGAGAAATCATTTTAATTCAAACAATTTTGAAAATATAAAACAGAGTGAATGAGTTATAAATATCTTTGTTTACTTTCTATAAATCAATACATATGGTGGACAAAGCTTCTCTCCTTTGCAGCTGGTTCTTGTGCTTTTGTGGTTAAAACTATGCTCGTTCTTGGTAGCTTGTAATTTGCTCAAATCTTTCATTTGGCTTTGGATTACAATCACCTTCTTGTCATAGTACCACTCTCTTGTTTTTTAATCACTGGATACGAATTAGTAACATTTTAATATCACTGTATGTACAGGATGACTCTGGACAGTGCTGTACCAGCTGCTCTGAATGTCTGGTAATTGTGTATTTACTTGGGTCTTCTCAAGAAGGTTCAACCTAGAGGATGGCCATCAATAACAGCATCCTTCTGCTGCCATGAGAATGACAGAATTCTTTTTTGTTCTTCTATTTTTTTGTCTTAAGTGTGTTGGGCTTGCAGTATGTAATTATGTCTATGTTGCTATTTCAGCATAGCGTCCCACTAATCGCCAGAAGGAGGGGCCGGGGCTGAGCCCCCCTAAAAATGAGATGTGAAAGCTCAAGTTTTTTCCGCTGCCAGTTAGTGCAGACATATGGTGCAGAGGAAGATTCAATCTTTCTTTGTCCTGGCTCCATGGCAAGACTCGCAAGATACAGAGACTGAAGTTGGTAAGTTAACCAAGATAACTTTACAGTTAAAGTTTACTGATGCGAAAGCGCCAAAGAACCTTGCAGTCATTGGAAATATTATGCATCACCAATGCTTTAATATATATAAAGCTTGCGCGCTTCCCGGCCTTCTCGCTATACGATTTCCTTTCATAAAAATTCTTCTTTCTCCTGGAAGGAAGTAAAGGTAAACTAAAATGATGTTGTTTATGATCATAATATTTTGTTGTAAAACTGACCCAAAGTTGCAGGAAAACGCATTTCACAGAGTTAGAAATCAAAAAATGTACTGGGGAGCATGCCCCTGGACCCCCTTAGAGGGTTCTCGAGCCTTCGGCACTCAGCCCCCCTAACCTGAAACATCTTCCTACGGCCCTGGGTTATTGTAATGTCTACCTGGCAAGGGTAATAAAAATAGATAAGGATGGCTTTCGATCAGTCTTCCAAGCAGTGAACTGGTAGGTGACTGATTTGAATAAAGAAGAACAGCATTTTGATTTTATCTCATCTGTATTTGTAAACTTGTTTAGAAGCTCTGTGTCATTGTAAAGAAACAGCAGGGCAACTGTTTTGGTAACCAACAGCAAGCAAGTCATGAGATACTGTACTTGCATAATCTCTAATATTAACATTAATATACATACATGTATATGTATTTCTAGTACTTTTCAGTATTAAAATTCAATAAATTTATCATATAAATCGTTTATAATCAGTTCGTCTTGATCGAGACGGTTAAATGTGCACTGACTTGAGCCTGCGCTTTCTGATTTGAGATGTCTGCTGAGTAGGCTAAGAGTGTAACACAGAAGGTAAAAAACCAAAAAAAAACGATATAAAACCTAGACTCGGCCTACCACGTAAAATATTTAATACTCGGGCTATCTGTGGTGTTTCCCACAAAACTTATCTATATTACTTTATCACCATGAAAACTTTCAAATAATTAATAATTGCAATATTTCAGGGCTGCTTCTATCACTGCAGAGGAAGCAAAGGACTCTTTGCAAGACTTTGTTGCAGCAAATTGTTGCTACATGCGAGGCTACATGATATAAAGCCTTCGAGTGCTTATCATGTGAGTAACAATGGACAATAAAGGATTTTATTCCAGATTACCAACTGTTAGTTGATGATGGTGATTTTAGTGATAGGGTGGTAATGGTAGTGCTTGTAGGGTAATGGTAGTGCTTGTAGTGGTGGTGATGGTAGTGATGATGATGATAGTGACTGTAATGATAAAGGTAATGGCCATGGTGATAGTGATGTTTATGGTGGTGGTGATGGTGATAGTGGTGGTGGTTTTAGTGATGGTGACAAGGATGGTGGTGAATTGAATTGTCATAGTGGTGATAGTGGTGGTGATGATGATGATAGTGACTGTAATGATAAAGGTAATGGCCATTGTGATAGTGATGTTTATGGTGGTGGTGATGGTGATAGTGGTGGTGGTTGTAGTGATGGTGACAAGGATGGTGGTGAATTGAATTGTCATAGTGGTGATGGTGGTGGTGATGATGATGATAGTTGTGATGGTAGTTGTGGTGGTGGTGATGGTGGAGTTGTAGTGGTTGTGATGGCATTTGTGATGGTGGTGATAGTTGTGATGGTAGTTATGATGGTGATGGTGGAGTTGTGATGGTAGTTGTGGTGGTGATAGTTGTGGTGGAGTTGTGATGGCTGTGATGGTGGTGATAGTTGTGATGGTGGTGGTGGAGTTGTGATGGTAGTTGTGGTGGTGATGGTGGTAGTGGTAATGGTGGTGTTAGTTGTGATGGTAATTGTGGTGGTGATAATGATGGTGGTGATGATGGTGGTGATGATACTTGTGATGGTAATTGTGCAGGTTGTGATAATTGTGGTGATGATGGTGGTGGTGATGGTAATGGTGGTGGTGGTGATACGTGATGGTAATTGTGGTGATGGTGGTGATGATGGTGGTGGTGATAGTTGTGATAGTTATTGTGGAGGTGGTAGTAGTGGTGATGATGGTGGTGGTGATATTTGTGATAGTAATTGTGGTGGTGATGGTGGTGATGGTGGTGATGGTGGTGGTGATAGTTGTGATAGTAATTGTGGTGGTGGTAGTGGTGATGGTGGTGGTGATAGTGATGATGATGGTGGTGATGATGGTAGTTGTGATGGTGATGATAGTAGTGAAAAAATGTTGATGATAGATGGTTGTGGTAGTGTTGGTAGTTGTAATGGTGATAAGGATGGTGGTGATGGTTGTTGTGGTGATGATGATGGCTGTGATGATTTGGCTATCCTTACTAATAAATATCATTATATTAAACAGTACAAGTTATCAACCTTCACTAAATCTCGATCACCATCCTGGCAAGTTGAGCCATACACATGTCGGTATTGTGCATCATCATTTGACCAAGAATTACACCCCACCCCCAGTTTCTTTGCCTTTAAAACGGAGTATATTTCACACATTGTTTGCCTGTGTTGTTAACCTGAAACCCAAACAACACAACTTTAATAGAGCAAAAAATTTCAGTTATTTTTTTCATATCCAGTAAACATATCTAGAAGATCCTCTTTTGAGATTTTGTTTTTTTTATTTAGGCGAAATTGTTGATGGACCGCACAATGGCCCTGCTCCTGGCCCATGGAATGTCATCGTTCAACCATCGAAAACATTTTCTGCGGGTGATACTCAAGTTGAAGTGCCACATACAGCATCTCTCAAGGTATAATATAGCCTGTTTACTGCCTATATTATCTAACCCACTAGATAGCTTAGCTTGTTTGCCTGCCTGCCTTCCTTCCTTCCTTCCTCCCTCCCCCACCTTCCCTCCTTTCTTCCTTCCCTCGCTCCCTCCCTCCCTCCTTCCCTCGCTCCCTCCTTCCCTCGCTCCCTCCCTCCCACTTTCCCTCTTTCTGAATGCAACTAACCTATTTTTCGTTCTCAAGCAATGCCATACAGTACATGTTATGGAGGAGGGTTCCATCAGTGTAAAACATGTTTGGGCAGAGGATGGGTAAGTGACAACTTTGGTAGACATTCGTCAAGCTCAAATACAGTACATGTACAGAGAAAATGTTTCTAAGTCCTGAGACAGAGATTCAACCTGCAACCTTCTGATGACCAATGAGACACTCTAACCATTGAGCTAACAAGAACTCAGATGGTGAGTGAAGGTTACATATTTGTACAACCTGTAACCTTCTAATGACGAGTGAGACACTCTAACTATTGAGCTAACAAGAACTCAGATGGTGAGTGAAGGTTACATATTTGTACAACCTGTAACCTTCTAATGACCAGTGAAACACTCTAACTATTGAGCTACAAGAACTCAGATGGTGAGTGAAGGTTACATATGTGTACAACCTGTAACCTTCTAATGACCAGTGAGACACTCCAACCAATTTGAGCTACGATAACTCAGATGGTGAGTGAAGGTTACACATGTGTACAACCTGTAACGTTCTGATGACCAGTGAAACACTCTAACCATTGAGCTACAAGAACTCAGATGGTGAGTGAAGGTTACGTATGTGTACAACATGTAACCTTCTGATGACCAGTGAGACACTCTAACCATTAACCTAGTGAGACTAGCAAACATACCAAATGTACAGTACATGTATACGTAACAACTCATATCATTTGTGTTTTTTTCAGTCCAAATATACTCCATGCCAAGGTTGTGGCTATAATAAAAATGAGTTTAATGAAGACAACCAATGTGAATCTTGTCATAGTGCTGGTGAAGGAAGTTCAGAGCTGTGGGGGAAAATTGTGACAGTTTTACATTAGTGGTGATGGTGGTGGTGGTGATGGTAGCACTGGTGATGGTGGTAGTGGTGATGATGATTCTGATGGTAGTGGTGATGGTGGTAGTGATAATGGTGGTGGTGATGATAATTGTGTTGATGATGGTGACAATGGTGGTGGTGATGGTGATGATGGTGGTTGTGATGTTGGTGGTAATGGTGATGATGGAGGTGATGTTGATGATGGTAGTAGTGGTGATAATGGTGGTAGTGTTGATGATGATGATGGTGGTCATGATGGTGGTGATGGTAATGGTCGTGATAATGATGGTGGTGGTGGTGGTAATGGTGGTGATGATGGTTGTAACGGTGGTGATAATGATGATGGTTGTTTTTAATGTTGCAATTTTTAAATTGAAACTGCATGTATTTATTTTATTATGTGATTATAATTAGTCAAAGTTAACAGGGAGAATACCTGCTGGCCAGCGGCATAGTTCTATTGCATGCTCAAATAGAGTGGGGTGCTATGTCACATGATTTGCGCTCTTCACTTGCTTTGTGTTTGCCAATTATTTTTCTTGTTTTAATCACATGTCCGCCATGCAATGGTTACGGCAGAGTCAAGTGCACTACATGACAAAGTCATACCAAACTGAAGACCTTTATACAACTGACTGTTACATGGTAAGCACTGAGACATTATGGCATCATCATCAACAACAAGATATCACCATCATCGTCGTGACATCGTCATCACCATCATGATGATGACATCATCACCATGATGACATCACCATGATCATCACCACCATCATCATCATCATTATCACCACCATCATCACCATCATCATCACCATCATCACCATCATCATCACCACCACCACAACCACCATCATCACCACCACCACCCTCACCCTTATCATTATTATCACAATTGCAACTACATCTTGATCATCATCACAATATGGATTTTTGTTATTTTTTTAGGAAGAATCATGTGAAAGACCATGTTGAAAGAACTCAGGGTGGTCCAAAAGACAAGGCTGCTGGCGCATCAGGCATTGATATTTTTAAACAAGAATTACCTCGAGTAAGTTAATTTTCTTAGTGGAGTGTCATATCAAACCTTGGTTAGACCAGAAGCACATGTGAAATTATAATATATAGTTCAATCGACAGACACGGTGTTTCGCTGTACAACAGCTCATCAGTGTAGCTTGGAACAATCTGAATGAATTTCATCAATTACTTATACACATGCGATTGTCGGTGACAACCGCATGTGGGACAGCATCGGTGAAGTACATTCAGATAGCGTGAAGTGGGCATGGGCCCAGAGTGGTCAAACTTCCACAAGGGTAGTGAGCGTTGCATTATCGCTAAAGGTACCCACGGCAACTTCATATATATTGAGGATGACAATAATGATCACAGTAACAAGTCAACGATGTCAGTATGTCATATTGTCACAATGATCACGGCATGATGATGATGTCACAATGATGCAATGATGATGTCACAATGATGATGTCACATGGATGATGTCATGATGATGATGTCACGATGATGATGTCACAAGGATGATGTCATGATGATGATGTCACGATGATGATGTCACAAGGATGTCATGATGATGATGTCACAAGGATGTCACGATGATGATGTCACATGATGTGACGAGGATGATGTCACAGATGATGTCACGAGGATGATGATGTCACAAGAATATCACGATGATGATGTCACCAGGATGTCACGAGGATGTCACGATGATGATGTCACAAGGATGATGTCACGAGGAAGATGTCACAATGATGATGTCACGATGATGTCACAAGGATGATGTCACAATGATGTCATGATGTCACGATGATGTCACAAGGATGATGTCACGACGATGATGTCACGATGATATCATGATGATGATGTCATGATAATATCACAATGATCTCACAATTATGTCATGGTGGTGATGTCATGATGATGATGTCATGTGACGATGTCACAAAGGATGATGTATTATAAAATAACACGTATACTACGCGAGCCCTGATTGGTCAATTGCCGTGTTTGGATCAGAGTATCCAAACACGGAAAATTCCCGCCAAAATGATTTTTTGAAAATGTCGGACAGTATATCATATTCACTTGTGATTATTTTATAAAAGAAATACCAAATGGTTTTTTCCGTGTTTGGAGACTCTTATCCAAACACTTGGGAAATTGCTCGACTTTCGAAAAGCTAAAAACACTCGCCTACGGCTCGTGTTTTGTTACGCTTTGCTCCAGTCTCGCAATTTCCCGCGTGTTTGGATCAGAGTATCCAAACACGGAAAACCATTTGGTATTTCTTTAGTATTGTCGTAGTCTAATCTGCACTAATTTTCTTTAAAGTCTGGCCCATAACAACTTTCTTTGACAAAGACATCAACATGGCCTCCCAGGCCATTGTAACTAAACATGGCAATGCTTGGCCAAAGGAAAGAATTTTGATGCAGGTACTGAGCGAACCAACCAACTAACTGACCAACCAACCAACTGACCAACCAACCTACCATATGACCAACCAACTACTAACTGACCAACCAACCAACCAACTAACTGACTGACCAACCAACCAATCAATAAACCAACTAACTGACCAACCGACCAACTAACCAACCAACCGACCAACCAACCAACCATTAACCAACAAACCGACCAACCAACCAACCAACTGACCGACCAACCAACCAATACGGGCGTACTGATTTCAGAAGATCTGGGGGGTCCACCATATTTTGACCGAGTCGTCCCCAGGTCCCAGACCACGAAAACGCTTTTGCCCGTGCCCGCCCGCCCGGCGCCCGCCGCCAAACTCATAACTCTAAAAAATCAAGCTAGCTAAGAGTGGTATTCAAGTTTTTTTATGGATTCTTCAACTTTCTTAAGGTATACTGTATTTATGCATTTAATATTTTGACACAACTAGAACAAGCCACAAGGAGTACGAACACAATATTATTATTCATATGGACATGGCAGACCACATTATTGTACTTAGATTTATAATTCAAACAAGAAGGAAACGAGCGCGGTTATGAGAATGGTTAGCAAAGTCATTAATTATATTAGTTATGTTATTTTTCATAATTACATTTGTAATTTCACGCTCAATGTTCAAAATGGCAATATCAAGAAGCCTCTGCTGTCCCATTAAAGCCCGGAGGTACGACTTGATTCTTCGAAGGGCGGAAAAAGATCACTCAGCACTGCAAGACGTGGCAGGAATTGCACCAAAAGTGTTGGCCAGGTCAGAAAAACACGGGAGGATTTTCATTATGCCATCTTCGTGAAGCCAATGAAGTAGGTTTGGTGTTGAAGAGAGTGCGTCGTTGCTGAAACTTGCTCTCGCCCTGTTCTATCAAACTTGCCAAAATCTTCCGTTCAGACAACAGTCGACCCTTTTCGCTTTACCACCTTCTTCTCTCCCGAATCACATTCACAATCAATACACAAAGGACACATTCACAACTGATTATCTACCCAACAGTGAACAGTCACATTTACTAACATTTAATTGGCTAATGGCTAATCCCTTAATCAACAATTGAACAATACTATTATACTATATGTGATGCATGTTATGATGTTCATGAACACTCTGTCATTACAAGACTTAATCTAATCAACTATTATTAAATATCCCCTTTATTTCCGACACCGGCTGGCGTTGCATGCGTTGCATGCGTTGCGTGTTTTGTCACCTTTTGTCTCTGAAGGCATGCCGCCTGAGGACTGTTTCATACCTCGAAGTTCCGTCGAATTTAATCCGTCGGATTTAATGCGGCCAATTTTATTCGACGGAAATGCGACGTCTGAAGTCTGAACTGATTTTGTTTGAAGTGTCGAATTTAATTCGACGCAGTCACGAAGTCGAAATTGTGCGACAAACTCTGTCGCATAATTCCACGGAAATACAGTCGAATGAAAGACATTAATTTTTATAAATGGCATAATTGCTCTTTTTATTCCATAACCAAAAGAAAGTCTGGTCGACCGAAGGTTTTCCGTTAATGAAACTTGAAATTGGATTATCGAATTTAGGAACATAATTTGATACTTGGCAACGAACTTCCGACCCGCGCGGCGCGAATGAGAATGTGTGATTGCGTGCGCGTTTGTAAATAACAAGACGTTTTCAAACGTGTACACTATTTGACGAAATAACCGAGTAAACCTTCTTCCCAAAATGACCCAACTGAATTGACCAAAAATGCACCGACTGGGGGGTCCGTGGACCCCCCTTCCCGTACGCCCATGCCAACCAACCATCCAACCAACCAACCAACCAACCAACCAACCAACCAACCAACCAGCAACCAACTAACTAACTAACTAACGACATCCAACCAATCAACCAACTGACCAAGCAACTGACCAACACAACAACCAAGCAATTGGATAACCAACTGACAAACCAAGTAATTGACCAACCCACTCACCAACCAACCATCTATCCAATCAACCAACCAATCAATCAACCAACCAACCAACCAACTAACTAACGACATCCAACCAATCAACCAACTGACCAACACACCAACCAATCAATTGACCAACTCACTCACCAACCAACCAACTGACCAACCCACTCACCAACCAACCAACCAACCATCCAACCAACCAACCAACAAACCAGCCATCCAACGAACCAACCAACCAATAATCGAAACAACAATCCAAACAACCAACCAACCAACCAACCATCCAAGGAACGAACGAACGAACGAACGAACGAACGAGCGAACGAACGAACGACCGACCGACCAACCAACCAACCATCCAACCAACCATCCATCCATCCAACCAACCAACCAACCAACCAACCAACCAACCAACCAACCATCCAACCAACCATCCAACCAACCATCCATCCAACCATCCAACCATCCAACCATCCAACCAACCATCCAACCAACCATCCAACCAACCATCCAACCATCCAACCAACCATCCAACCAACATCCAACCAACCACCAACCATCCAACCAACCATCCAACCAACCAACCATCCAACCAACCAACCATCCAACCAACCAACCAACCAACCATCCAACCAACCAACCATCCATCCAACCAACCAACCATCCAACCAACCATCCAACCAACCAACCATCTAACCGACCAACCATCCATCCATCCATCCAACTATGCATCCATCCAACCAACCAACCAACCAACCAACCAACCAACCAACCAACCAACCAACCAACCAACCAACCAACCAACCAACCAACCAACCAACCAACCATCTAACCGACCAACCATCCATCCATCCATCATTCCAACCATCCAACCATCCTTCCAACCAACCAACCAACCATCCAACCAACCAACCAACCATCCATCCAATCAACCAACCAACCATCCAACCAACCAACCAACCAACCATCTAACCGACCAACCATCTATCCATCTATCCATCCAACCATCCATCCAACCATCCATCCAACCAACCAACCAACCAACCATCCAACCAACCAACCAACCAACCAACCAACCAACTAACCAAACCCGGCAAACTTCAAAGCGGTTAACAATCAAGCTACTATTCATGCGATTCATGATTCATGCGACTACGATTCAAGCCACGATTCACCAACCAACCAACCAGAAATCCCTTGTCTAATTTACAAATCATTTATTTCTTGAGCGTCAAATTATACGAGCTGTGCCGGTGGCTGAAGTTTCTTATGGCTGGCAGCAAGATGAATATCGATTTTGGGTTTATGGCAGTAGCCCCAGAAAGGTCTTTGCTCCATATTACCCCCAGCAGTGTTGCTGGTGCTGCGCCATCTTGTAAACCTGGGAAGTAACCATTACTTTACCTCGGGGACAATTATACTGCAGTATTTCAAACAACAAGTTGTTCATAGACAATAAATCCAGCACGTTACTCATTATCATTCAGACGAATAAATAAAGAATATCGATGCAATCTTTTGTAAGCCCATCGTCAAAAAAAAATTGTTATTGTCTTAGCGGGTGTTTATATGGAGGCGAGGCAGGCCGGGTACACGAGTAAGAATCTCAAGTTGTCACGGCATTGTTGCCTGAACAATGCTGTAACCACGTTGTTATCATGTGTGAACAACCCTGATGAATTAACAATATTGTTCATCATTGTTTCATCATGTTACAGCTTCATGAAACAACAGCAGTTGTCCACGCATGTTGAAACAACTGAGGACGTGTTGATACACCAGTCATGTTCACAATTGTTGTAACATTGTTGTTCAGCCTTGTTACTTCATCATGCTGTTACAACAGGTTGTATCATGTGCGAACAACGTTGTTGGCTAGAAAAATGTGCTGTTAGAACAACTTGTTCATGACTGTTGATTTATCCGTGAACAAGTTGTTCGAACTATAAGTGAACAACTTGTTTACGGGGTGCAGCACAACGTTGTGTGGGCGTTTTTACGCGTGTACCCATGCTAGCCCGCTTTGCCGAGATCGTGCTTGTGCTATTATTTCTTGTTAATTTTCGTCTTGTGTTTATATGAGAGCCGAGCCAGCCCGCCTAGCCGAGATCTCGCTTTGTGAGCCAGAGATTTCGGTTACCCGGCCTGGCTTTTTTCAACAATTCACAAGTTGCGCTTGTTCATATTTAAAACAATGAGACTTCGTGTCTTACCAGAACTGGTAAATTACGCAATTTGCACAGAATAAAGAATATCGATGCAATCTTTTGTAAGCCCATCGTTAATAAAAAGATTAGCTAACCCACGAAAGCGTCTTCACGAAGACTAATTAATTTATTAAGTCTTCGCTATGATCACCAAACACACGAACAACGTTTTGATGTTCTATTTCAGTTCCTTTCAGCACTATTTATTCACACAGTCAAGCAAACGAATGCGTATCGAAGCGAGTTCAACAGTTTTTCAGCCCAGTTTGCCGAGATGAAAACGATTACATGGACATTTTCATGCCGGTTAACCGGGCCAGCCCACTTGCCATGTAATCGCCCCCTTAAAGTGCATTAAGTGCATATATCATCTGAATACGTTCTAGATAGAGCAAGCAGTTGTTCAGTGAAATATATTTTTTTGATTTAGAGCTATTCTTCAATGTTTTTTTTGGCGATTCGCATTTCTAGTATGGTAATGAGACGACGTCTATGTAGTAGGCATTTGGCTTTCTTTCTCTTTTTGGCAAGATAAACTACCTGAGAATGTTTGTGGAAAAACTCATACAATATGGAACATGTTGTTCAAACACACCATTAATGGAAGAATTAGGTCATGTCACTCCTGCAAATAAATATTGTGTAGATAATGATGACTACTTTGACGTCATCTCATTACCATTTTGAAAACAAAAATCTCTATTAAAGCAATAAAGGTTGCTCTAATCTAAAACATATTTCGTTGCTCAACTATTTGCCAAAGGTACACCGTATTTAGATGATAAAAAATTTGGGGTTATATGCACTATAACTCTTTTCTGTCTGAATCGGTCTTTGGTATTTTATTCTGGGTAACGCCATGCAGACGATTTTAGGGGCCGTCGACAAATAGATTTCGTCTGTCTACATCTATTACTATGCTATGTGTCTACACTCGTCAAAATGACAGTATTAGTACGGTCAACATACTCGTTCGTGTGTTTCAGATATCCACTGGTCCGCGATGATAGGGGGGGGGGAGGGGGCCAAGACAATGGCGGAACAATTCCGCGATTGGGGACGAAATGTATATGTCGACGGCCCCTTACTCACCTCTGGGGAAGCCCTCGGACAGGAATCAGTTAAGGTCTTCCTTAAGGTTTGCAACGTCATTTCGGTAAAACGCTCTCAATTCGTCAGAATTTATGCCCTAAAAATAAAACAGATATCGTAGAGGCTATTAACTTGTAGAATACAATGTTGTATTTGATTTTGCGATAAACACCAATAATAGTTGTATTTAAATTAAAGCCAGAGGGCTTCACTCGGGGCGACTCAATGAAAAAAGTTTTATATTGTTCGAAATCTTTCTCCGCAGTTTAATTCCGAGAAAAATTTCCAGCAACATGTCAGCTGCGTTTTCTGATATGCTGATTTTATTGACGACGAAAGTTAAAAGTGCTGTTTTTCAACCAACATTCAGACAAAATAAGTCATAAAATCCAAACCAAGGAATGAATAAAAAAAACGTTCACACCGTTTTCGGCGAAATTTATCTCGGCGAATCGAAAAAAAAAAACAAAACAACGACGACACGCGCCTCAAGACCAATGTTCTAAAGAAAATAGCTCCAGCCTGCAGCAACAGCTGGGTAGTTTCATACAAAAGCAATCCTATCAATTACCTCCGATCGTTAATGCCATGTACAATACAGAACAAAAAATGCAAGATATTGTACAAGCGCCACAGTTAACACCTGAAGAAAAGAGCATACTCTACTCCAATCAGTTAGGACTTTTCTGACGTTTCAAAACCAACTGCAGAATCAGTCTCAACCTCTGACTAATCTTCAAACTCAGCCACCAAAAACTTCAGAAAATTTGACACCAAAGATAAAGCAAGAAATTGACGATCTTCCGTGGAGTTTCCCTACAGCTCCTGCTACACCTAACACCTATTTTGTAACACAGCCTCCTACCGTTGAACAACCAACGCTTAAACATAATTTCTTTCATAACTGGGAAAGCTCTTCGGATTGGAAAGAAAGCGACTTGGCAAAGATGACCCCAGATGATAGAGAACAGTATGAACATCATCTATTGATGAATAGATCAAAATATTTACCCATGACAAAAGAAGATGTATCACAATTATCACCAGAAGACAAGAAAGACTATCACGCTACTTTTAAAATAAAAACGCCTAAATATAATCTAAGAAGCAGCCCTTACTAAAACTTTTGATATGTATATGTTTGAGCGAAAACCTAATAAATATTTTAAGCTAAATGCTTTTGTATGTGTGTGTGTCTATTTGCTCCTCCTCTTTCTCCTCCTCTTTCTCCTCCTCCTCCTCCTCTTTCTCCTCCTCCTTCTCCTCCTCCTCCTTCTCCTCCTCGTCCTCCTTCTCCTCCTCCTCCTCCTCTTCCTCCCCCCTCTTAAAATATGTGTTTTGGTAGCGTTTTCCTCATTTAGACACTGACTGTCAAATAGAGATGTTGATCAAAAAGCACAAACCGTTTCTTGAACTTTTATGTACAAGTGAACCTATTCAAGAGCGAGGTCTGTTGGAGACTGCTAGCCCTGAGCAAATTAGATGCATTTGTGATTGTATGTTGAACTTTTGGTCAACGCAATATCAATTATTACCTGCTTTGCTTGAAGTAGTTAGGCCTTATAGCGACGACATATCAACTTTGGCTAGTCCCCGAAGTAGTTTTATGAGAAAAAAAGAGATACTGTTTCAAAAAGGTGAAGGATTTCTTGATGTCCTACTTGGTCCAGTTTTAGAAGGACTCGCAGAACTAATATAAAAAGAACGATATTTTTTAAAGACCATCATTCGAACCCTGAACACTATGGGAGAAAGGTTACATGACGATTTTCGTGTTAAAGAAATACTGTCACATTTTGACTACGGAGTCGATGAAGCGAACGCGTCCTCTTTGTTGAATAGTTTACTCGCATCCTATGTCAACTTAACATGGAATCCCAAAGGATAAATTGTGTATCAAGGAAGAACTATACCAAACACAAAAATAGCCGAATTGGTAGAATACTGTGTATCACCTTACTTCTCAGGAATTCCCGAATCAGCTGGTTTAAACGTATTTGTAAAAGGACTCGCCGACATTAACATTGACAAAAACCTTATCGAAAATGTTCAAGTCTAACAATGTTGGCGCAGGCAGAAGAAGAAACAGAATCAGAGAGCGAAAACGAAGAAACTTCCTCCAAAGAAGATTCAGAAAACGATAAGGATTACACCGAAATAGAATCAGAAAATTCTATAACTGACGAACCTGTTGATTGCGAACGTTGTCAGAATCCTGTTAATTTTACACATGTAATTGAGTGTCCTAAGAGTTTGTGGAAATATTTTAACAAATGCGTTAATCAAAATCTGATGTGTAATGTTTGTGGTACAGAATTCAAGGCTCATGATCCATGCCTTCGGATTATAAGATGTACTGTATGCCCATATGCTAGTGTTACCGATAGATCACTAAATAATCAAGAGTTTTTTGTGTAAAGATGTATTTCTCAATAAAATATTTTAATGACTCTTTGACTAGACTTGCCCAAGCGCTTAATCCTCGTAATGACCCCTAATTAGTTTCTCTTTTGTCTCCTGCACGTGCACTGAGGATAAATATGCAAATATCACACTTAGTAACAGAAGGCGTAGCAACGCTTTCAAAGTAATAAATTGCTTTGCCTTTAGTTTATATTTCGACACATAAAATCGTTCTTTTCATGACTTTTCGAAGTGATTCCTCATCTAAAATATATCTTAAGTTCTTCTTACGATATCTTGACTTGCTTTATAAACGAGAGTTTAGTTAGTAATGATTCTAGGATGACTTACTGTGGTTGACCATTTAGGTTCTAACCCTAATATAAAATTCATAGCTTATTCAGATAATATTCGAGTTAAGTTTTCTCAGTAGATTCAGACATTTAGATTGCTCCAAACTCTCTATATTCCTCCAAACAAGGTTTCAGATAAAAAATATAAAGTGTCTCTGTCAATTTCTCTCTCGTTCCTTGTAAAGAACGTCTATTTTATTAACGTTTACTGTACGCATGCTCTGTATGCTTACACGTCCCACAAGTGCTAACTGGCGTTTGAGTTAAGTGTACAAATGAAAAGGTAATTACTATTACTTATAAGGAGTATAAGTCGGATGCCTTTTGATAATGAAATCAGTCGGAGAGCTATCGGTTATGACGTGTTACACGGGGGGTTGGATGAAAGCTAGAGTTGGGGGGGAAAGTTACGGTTAAGCATAAATAATAAGTCAATAAGACGTAGTGAATACCGGGGGGTTGGATAAATCCAGGGTTAGGGGGTCCAAAAGGAGCCTGAGAAATAATGACGTATGCATAATGAGATTAGGGTTAGGAGGTCCTAAAGGAGCCTGAGAATGAATAATTAAAAATTGAATATTGAAGGCGGCATCCCTTTGTGGTCTATAGTGGGGGGTATCACTACTCGCATGGGATGCACCATTGACCAAGAAACTGGTGTGCACAGGACAGCAGAAGAATAAGATCCCAATTGAAGTAAACGTCCCAAAAGCCTTGAGTTGGCAAAAGGTCGCAGCTGCTTGTTATATACCATCATCTTTCAACCGACACAGATCTACCAAGAGCTAGTGATAACTAAGTCACCGAGTGGTTGCGCGATCAGACCAAGTGGCTAGCAGACATATTAAGTACACGAACCAGCGAAGAGTCAATGGAGTCAACCAGCTATTCGCAAAGACAGCAGATGAAAACGACGACTTAGGATATCCTTTTCCAACCGCCATCTCTTCGTGACTTTGATGGTGTTTGCATGGATGTCGAGATTCTTACATCGAACTCTCTAAAGCAAACCGAACGCAAAACCCAAGCCAAATGCACAGAATATTTCGAAGAGGATTATAGACTTCGTAGGAATTTACAACTAAATGGAGACAGAGTGCTGTAATATCAGGCATGCGGAATGCAAGAACATCACCTAGGGATGTCCTAACGGAATCTTTAAGTATAATGACTTTAGATAAAAACAAGAACACGATGAGAGGAGAAACTAGACTGGGTAAATAAACATTGTAAAAACTCATCTCATATAGTCACACTCTGTGGTGTGTTTGTGAAGAAGCCACAGTATTTTACTGCATTCGTAACAACCAAACCAGTTCCCGCGCCCAGCATCAGGAAACGGAGACAAGCTTTCCAGAAACATAACAAGGCAGGTTATTAATGAAATTCATCCAAAGATATCATCGGCGGAAAAGGATTCAAGTATGGTCATAGAAAGTCTAGAGAAGTAGAACTTGACTATAAAGGCTTTCGTCCATCTTCCAAACCAAACCAAACTACTCTATGAAAGGCAGCATTGCATGTTTTTTTTGCTTCGACTTTTGTATTTACAGTACATTAACGAAAATTACAAATGCGTCATGAAATGCACACAGAACATTCTGTGTCAGAGCAAGGCACTTAACAGCACTCCACGCAGAGGTAGCAACCCCATCAACAAAGCAGGATGAACAAGAAAAAGGCAAGCAGAGAGCAAAAGGTTGAGCAGGACAAATAACGCGCTTAAACGGACAGCAAGCCTCGTAGAACCACACAGAAAATAACAGCTAAACGAACTGCTATAGAACGATATTCCATGTTGTGATATTGCCTAAATTGTGCTCAAAGATTTGTTTGGCCAACACCCACGTCAATAGGCATTCTATCATTAATAAGATTAAAGCTCACGTGGTCGTCAGCGACAAAGAAACGGCTCGTTGACAAAACCAATGTAGCTTTTTTGACCGTTTAGAAGTGGATGGTCAAACATATAGACACACTGAGAACATGTGCAGAAAATGATTTGGCTCTAGCGATTTGGTTGCAAAAGACATCGCCTCCCTATCATCATCGAACTCGCTACCATCATGTCACAGAGCAAAAAACCATTCCGATGCTAGTGATATAGATTCAAATGGCCCGTGGAATGGGGGTAGTAATGAAACCGATGTACTTCTATTGGTATAGAGATATGCACCATAAAAACACAAACCGATGACAGAAGATTCACAGGTACCACGAATCAACCCATTATCCAGAACAAAAAAGAAAAGAAGAATCAGCAGGTCGCACCAGTTTTCCCAGAGCACCCGACCGCAATAAGAGAAGACGCCCGCAAGCGTATCAATTTTACCGAAATTATTTTTAATCTAAAATTTGACAGAAATGGATTGTTACGTTTTTGTGTGGTTATTCTGCCGGGAAAGGGTCTGAAAACATACAGAATCTTGGACCAAAGCATAAATAAATAAATAAATAAATAAATAAATAAGTAAATAAGTAAATAAGTAAATAAGTAAATAAGTAAATAAGTAAATAAGTAAATTAAGGTAAATAAGTAAATTAAGTAATAAACAAAACAAACAAACAAACAAACAAACAAACAAACAAACAAACAAACAAACAAACAAACAAACAAACAAACAAACAAACAAACAAACAAACAAACAAACAAACAAACAAACAAACAAACAAACAAACAAACAAACAAACGAACAAACAAATAAACAAACAAACAAACAAACAAACAAACAAACAAACAAACAAACAAACAAACAAACAAACAAACAAACAAACAAACAAACAAACAAACAAACAAACAAACAAACAAACAAACAAACAAACAAACAAACAACTAAGTAAGTAAGTGAGTAAGTAAGTAAGTAAGTAAGTTAAGTAGGTAAGTAAGTAAGTAAATAAATAAATAAATAAATAAATAAATAAATAAATAAATAAATAAATAAATAAATAAATAAACGAACGAACGAACGAACGAACGAATGAAACATGTTTTGTGGCAAGCAGTTAAATGCTATTTTCAAGTATTCAAATATTACTCTGGAGGTGGTAAACTGCAGAAGAATGAAACAGTAGTGGATAACCTATTTTAGTTTTGAACAAGTTTTGCAAAAGATATCAAAATCCGAATACACGACTAAATTTTTTTTGACAAGCTTTATTTGTTCGTGTGTCTGCACAAATTAACTGATAAGATTTTCTTTGACAACCTTTTCAAAGCCATCAAGGAAAATTAAAAAAAGTACGCAGTACGTCACGAAAGTCCACCGTCATTTGATTTCGTTTATTATGAAATGCATCTATCAATAACAACGGGTATTTTCCCCACCAAAACCATTTGCAGCCATACACACCAGAAAATAAAACCTCTTAAGCCGTGTTTACACTGCAAGCCATGGCCTGGCCCGGGGTAAATGTGTCGTGTTTACACTGGCACAAGCCTGCCCAAGGCCAAAGCATAGGCCAACAAAAGAAGCAGGCCCAGATATTTTGGCCAGCAGCCCAGGACGTGTTTACACTGCCAAACGTATGCCAAAGTTAGGCCAAGGCCAGACCAAGGCTTGCAGTGTAAACACGCCTTTAAAGAAAATTGCCTGGGAAAACAGGTATTCGAAAATATATACGAAACAAGGAACTTGTCAAAGAAACTTGGTCGCGTATTTCAGTTTAGTTAATCTTCCTCTTTATGATTATCCTCATAAACGAGCTTACTCACTTACGGTTAACTTCGGCTGTTGCTTCTCTGTTTAATCTGAGAATAAGGTTTCTTACGCAATCCTTGACAGTTGACCATGTTCTGTGGCCAACCAGTTGTTGATTTTCGGCTAAAAATCGTTCACATTCACCTTTGCCTGGTACTTCCTTCTCCATTAAATTAACTGCAAAAAAAACGCGAACGGCTCTCGGCTCAGGATCGGTCCATTTAACTCTGACTGAATTTGATCTCTTCTTTTTTATACCTGTACCACAAATAATTAACAGAAATTAACACCAGATACACTATACCGCAAAGCAAAAAGACGGTAAACTGTCAACAAAGAAATACTGGCGTTTCGATTAAAGCCCTTCACCTGCCTTGAACGTTTTGTCACACATCTTTTTTTCACTCAACTTGCGTTGCAAAAAAAATGCTGCGACTTGCAAATAATTAATCTGGAATTAGAAGTTTGGGACTGCACGCAGACATTCGCGCTATACCAGATAGGTTTTAGTGCCGCAACGTAAATCTATTCGGTATAGTGTGAATAGCCTCGGCACGAATTGTTCTTTCAGTTCCAGTGTCACAGGAAATTTGTCCCGCACAAACCACCCCCCCGCCCGGTTGTCCCCGGACATATTTTCTACGAATTTTGTCCTCCCATTCGGAAATCGCCCCCCCCCCCCCCCCCCCCCCCCCACACACACTCAAAAAGACAAAAACGCGATTTTATTCTATAACGTACGTCGTACGCTTAGAAACCGAGAAGTACCTCCGAAACCAAGATTCTACAACTTTCTAGCAGTATTTAGGACTCAAAATTGAATAAAAAATTCAGATTATCTTCGGGAGGAAAGCATGATAAGGCCACACTTTTCTTTTGTTGGATTACGGATTTCCCGACCTTCTATTTTTAAAAACCAGAAAAAAAATAAAAATACCGCCCATCAGTTGTGTGTTGTTTTTTCCTCATCCGACCATATTTTAGAAAATATTAGTATTTTTTCCGAGCAAAACGCCCCAAAAATATAAAATACAAAGAACAACGTGCGGGAATAAAGTCAGGCTAACATGCAGGCTAAACCTTCACGCATGGCCACGCCACATGACCGTGCGCGTGAAACATGCAGTGGAAACATGGACAAAGGAGGCGACGTTTACTTTGCTGTTGACATACAGTATTAAAGACCAGTATTATGAAAAGACAGTATAGTAGATTTTAATACATTGATGGAGTTTCAAATTCATTTCAATGCTGCATGCAATATTATACCTGAATTTGTTTTACAGTATTTGTTTTATAATCATATACTCTTTGACTTTGGACGTACATGTCACTGTGGTATTTATAGTCTATGTATAGATATTGGACAATTCTTTTTTTCTTTTTTTTTCTTTTTTGCCCTCCCGCCCTTTAATATTGGTGAGCAAAATCCGTAATCCGACAAATAAAAAAAGCGTGGCCTAAAGAAGATCGATTTCACTTTGTTGACACTTGAATTTGGTATGTCTTTAATAATGCATTACGTACTAAATATATATTAAAGACTTATCAACCGAGTGCGAGGTCGCCGAGGTTTACTAAATCTATTGTGTGACTGGGTTTGTTCTCCGGTCCGTATGCAAAACGACGCATGCTGATTGGTTTCCAGGTCGGGATTTTACGATATTGACCGAGCGGTCAATACCCTTTTTTCTGGCAGTTCGGCCCTGTAAGTTTAGGCGAGAAATTTTCACCGTAGTTCTCTTTTATTTGTATTCAAATCGATTAAAAAATGGGACCCCGTTATTGGTGACTAGTCTCTGGTAAGTTCCTGCCTTTGTAATTGTTATTATTGTTGTGTATTGTCATTGGCAAAACTAGTAAATAAATAAATAAGTAAATAAATAAATAAATCAACCTCACAAATCACCGTAAGACTGGACAAACGTGATTGGTTGAGATAAATGGAAACCTGTCAAATGCTCCTGCTAAACGTTGGTGTTGGAATTTTTGGCGTTGGCGTTGGCGTAGGTAATAAGGACTTTAAGAAAGCACAATGACTACGACTGCGGCAACGTGTTTAAACAATATAATTTTATGTCATATACAAAGAACTTTTCCAAATGACGGTCCCAAGAGTAATTTTCATGCCGCCGTGACTCTGTTGACAACGTAGAAAAAGCATTTTTACAGATATTCTCATGCTATCAGAAGTATATTGCATAGGCAACATTTTAATAAACTGTTGTCAGTTAAAAAATCAACTTATTATTATCAAAATTTCAGCTAGGAAATCACCAGTTCCAATCCCTCCAAACCGTTTCAAACCTTCCAAGAAATTTTCAGGTAAATTCAGGGCCCAAAATGTGCACAAATATGGCATGTTCTATGCAACATCGTCAATAGCCCATAAACAGAATTTGTTTGAAATCAATTACTTTAGCATGGTTAATTGATCGCTAGAATAACTAGAAGAAAATCCGAACTTTCAAGGAGCTGTTGATTTCCAAGAATTCACAGGCCTGGATTTTTCTCTCTCAAATTTTAGGATTTTTATTAAATAAATGCATGAGTTTTTCGTTCTAACTAACCTGAAGCACCAACTGACACCTTTTTCATTTTCTTTGATTTGGATTCTATTAAAAAGTAAATTTAAATTGCAGAGCAGTTATTAAAATGGTTTAGCAAAATGACAATAAAGATATAATAAATTAAGTTGGTATTGAAAATTTGAATATTGTGTGGCTCCATCCAGAACATGATGCATGAAAAACATTACTTGCAATAAACAGAGTTGCATGTGGACTTAAACCCAATTAATGCTTTGAAAGACACGGGTCATGCACATACAGTAAGCATGCCACAAATTCACATCATATTGGTCGTGCTACGCTTCACATGACACTTGTCTCTCAAAGCATAAATGGGGCTTAAGACTTTGGTAATCTTATAATGCAAGTACTGTAGCAACTACAGTATGTGTGTACCAGAGCATTGTCACAAATGTCATGATCAATAATGATCAACGAATGCAAGCACCGCTAAACCGAAACAGCCAACCAGATACTGGTTGCATGACTAATTGAATTAAATGATCATGACAGAACATCTTAGTTCCAGTGAAAAATGGCATCATGCATTCATGAGCAGATTCATGATATTTTGCATTAAAAACTCAATTATTAAAAGGCAATAAAGTTTTGAATATTGTTCTGACTGGATATTTTTCGCAAATCAACAGATATATTAATTTATTACTCTAGACGTAAAGTCTATTACGGTCAGATAAGGCCATCCCAAGAATGGCGTGCAATGGCATGCTTTGGTGCACATCTTGGTTCCTCAAGAAGTGTGATTTATCACACACCCCGATTAAATCCTACATGTGATAATTCAAAACAATGTTACAGTGTAGCCTCATTATAGCATGCATCATTACAAGCCGTGTCTTGGAATAACCATTAATGCAGTTTATAGGAGCACACTACTCACTACATAAAATACAGTCATCTGTACATGTACTGTAAGTCACTTAAAATTGTGGTTAGAGTTGTAAGTAGTAGAGAAGGGC
The DNA here is from genome assembly GCA_035771165.1 of Paragorgia papillata. Classification (NCBI taxonomy): domain Eukaryota; kingdom Metazoa; phylum Cnidaria; class Anthozoa; order Scleralcyonacea; family Coralliidae; genus Paragorgia; species Paragorgia papillata. Next base: position 2,031,152 of record JAWNZC010000082.1, on the reverse strand, counting down.
CGGTTCTGGCAATTTAAAGAGATTTTCAAATTTTTTACCTTTTCACCACCCACCTCACCGAATTTTCACCAAATTCTTTTTTCAACCTTTTACCAAAAAAATTTTTTTGCTGAATATCATAGCCCGTTTGGCTATGAGATTTTTCCGTTCCGCTTTACGTTTAACCGTTGGTTCCGCTTTTTCTTTTAAAAATGTCCGATCGCCAATGTCCGAATTCCGTCTTTTAAAATAATTCTTTTGTCGTCGTTGGCTGAAAGTGCAATCTTATTGATATGCTCCGTGTAGATCTCATGCTGACGACTTCTGAATGTGTTCATACCTTTCAGCACGTTCTTTTTTGAAAACAGGCAATTTTTGTAATCCTGAAAGGTGATCTCATTTTTCACTACTCCCTTTTTGACACCCTTACATTTTTTCTCCTCCTTTCCTTCCGCTTGGCTATCCATTTTGTACGCGTACAACTTACTCCTCAAACCAACAAATTCTAAGATTTGTTTTCCACCGGCTTCGTCCTTAAACATCCCAATTACTTTTTTGTTTAATCCAACTGGTATTTCACTTGGATGGTTTTTTGGAAAATTACTTGTGTCAAACTTGGTTTCAACATCTTTTGAAATGTCCTTGTAAAAATCTTTGGTCTTAATTTCATAACACAACGAGTCCGTGTCTGTAAATAACAGACTTGCCTTTGGTCCGTATTTTGGTTTAATGTAATTGTAGTGAAAGTCGTACATAAGGGTTTTGCTCAGATCTAGGATGCTCATTCCTAAGTAGATTGGTTTGTTTAACTTTATGGTGGTTTTCTTCATGTGAACCGCGACTAGGTTCTCCGTAAATATGTTTACGGCGTGGAAGTTGGATTTCTTAGCTAGTTTCTCAAGTTGCTCCTCGTTTGTGACTAATCTTACATCAACCCTATTTCTGATGTTCTCCATCGTCTTTCCGAAAACGGAGTTGTTCATTAATTTGAAGAAATCCTTTTCGAAATCTGATGTTGCCTTGGTTCTTAAATCTGTGTTGAGTTTGATATAATCCTTTAACCAAGGTTTTTCTATGAAAGTAACCCCGCGATGGATTTTGGTTATTTTTAATCCTAGACTTAAACATTGTTTTAAGGCTTTGTGGTGAATGACGTATTTTTCCTTGTTGTTGAGATTTGGAATAAGTTTGTTTACACCATTAATGTTTAACCTTTCCGCGGCTAATGGATATTCGTTGTGGTGGTCGTGTAGATTTTTGGGGTACTCCAAATCCACCTCTAAAATGCAAGGCATTTTTCCCCATTCATTTAATTTGGTTTTAGGGATCCATTCAAATTTTTCCACTGGCAGGGGTTTGCTCATCGCCCATCCGTAAAGATTGTTTGCGTCCAAATATGGGATGAATACGTTCTCCTCATTTGGTTTATAATTCTCCATGTACTTATTATTAGCTTTCGCGTATCTTTTGGTTATGGTCGAGATCCCACCGCGAATTCCCTTTTCCACCATAAGGTACATGTCTGGATTTGATATTAAATCCAGTTCTACATTTGTTAATTTCAGTGCCGCATCCCAAGCCAAGCCGGGGGAGGTGTAGTACCATAATGGTTCAAGTCCGTAGTTGTCTTTACATACTCTTCTAAATTCTTCCATGACGTCTGCTAAAAGTAGGACATCAGTTTTTAGATATAAATTATGATAATCCCTCATTGTTTTGCATTTAAAGGATGACCAAACATTTTGGGCGTGCTTCTAATCCTCGTCTGAAATTTCGGTGTTGTTCAACTTGGAGTAGAATTCAGAGCGAAGCGGAAGATTTGGGTAGTTTAACTTGTCGAATCCTGTCATGAACTCGTAGGGAAATACTCCCTTTTTTTAAACAAATCCACCTGCTCCTTGGTATGGGTTTTACCCATTTCCTTTTCCACGGTTTTGAACTGATCTGGTCCTAAATTTTTGACCAAGGCATCCAAAGAACTTAAGGTGAATTTTAGGGAATCCAAAAATCTCAACTCACAGCTGTTTTCATGAGTTTTTCCGTCTTTTCCTTTCCTAGTTTCCATGACGACTTTTTTAGAGAAACTAATGTACTTTTCAACAGTTTTTGGTATGCAGTTAATCTTTCCTTCAGAAAGCCCCAAACTCTTAACGAACAGATGGGAGTCATATCCTTCCAAATTGTGGAACAGAACTGGGATGAAAGTGGGTTTCTTCATTTTTAAATTACATGTGTTATGTGCTGCGCCACGATATTTTCCAGTGAAGTGACAATGATCTCTAACACGATCTTCCTCCAATACTTCCCCACAAACATAACAATCCTCAGCATTTTTGAAGGATTTCTCTTCAACTTTTGACATAACAATTGGCTTATTAAATTTAGTAATTTTGTATATTTCCTTCATTTCCTCCTCAACACTTTCTACGAATTTTTTACCAATATCTTCACCTGGGTTTTTCATCGTGTAGAGCACAGTTTTGTCTTCGTAAATGTTGTTGTTGATACATTTGACTGTGTAACAGAATCCGCTAGGTTCGTGTTTCTGATAAGCTGTCGTATGACTTTTGTCATTGTTTTTCTGAACCGTGTCGATGGGGAGGATGAACGACTCAAAGTCGGCGTAAATAACGAACGGGATATTTTGGGTTTTCTGATATTGTTTGAAATATATTTTTGATCCTTCTTTTGGGTATTCAGATCTTTGGTGGTCATGCGTGTTGCAAATTTCTAAATGGTTTTCTAACAGTTCTTGTGTTCCAAAGGCGTTTAAACAACGAACGCAGATATGCTTTTGGTGTTCCTTTTTGGTAAGTTGAGAGCTTAAAAGTCTACTTAAATTTTTCACCACGCTGTAATGCTTGTCATGTAAAAACAAGTTTACAACGGGGGTGAAATGTAGTTGACTTACTTTTAGAGGAAATATTTTTTTGGTTTCATCGTCGTAGCTGAAAACATTGATACTGATTTCGTTCTGTTTTTCAAATTTGTGTATATTCTTAATTTCTGTTGGAAACTTGGTTTCTCCCCAGTTCAAGAAATTTGCTTGTTGTTTTAAAATTTTGGTGATATTTTCACCATCTTTTTTAACAGGATTTAACGCTCTAGTTACAGCCCATTTAAAACATTGTTCATCATCATTTTTTATATTAATGATGGCTTTTTTACTTTTTATGAGCGGTGGTAATGGTTTCCAACTATTTCCTTTTAGGGGTTTATATTTTGTTATGTAAATCTCTAACATCTCCACATTAAGTAACTGCCAATTACTCCCCTTCTTTTGGAAAATGGATAGGTTTTCCAACATTTCGTTGACCATTTTTTCATAATTTTCATCGGTGTCTTCCTTAGAAATAATGGCATGAGTTTTACTACGAAGATGGCTGTTGTCGTAGATTTGTTTTCCTGTTGCGGGATCGGTTTTAGTAAACAAACAAACCAGAACCGTGTTGACTTTTTTCCCGACACTTTTTGTATCATTGATTATTTTTTTGACTTGATCTGTGGTGGCGTGTAGAAAAACAGTTGGATCTTTGACATCCCTACCAGGAATAACCCATTTACTCGTGTTTCTATTAATTGCGTTGGAAACTAAAATTGGGTTGATGTCGATCAATAATTTTTGGGTTTTCTGCTTGTCATTATGGACACCCCACAGCTTGTTGCTGAGTTTTTCTCGTATGTTTCCCAGTTTTTTGGATCCCTTCCATTTGGATCCTTCTTTAAGATTGAACAGGCGTTTGGATTCATGTTTTATTTCCTTTCTCCACTTGATGGTTTCCTTGTGTTGCTTTTTCTTCTGTTCTTTGAGTTCTTGTTTGTTCCACGCTTTCTTTGCTTTTTCCAAAGCTTTGTTGATCTTTTGCTGAAGCTTTTGCTTGATTTTTTCTTCCTTTCGCCTGAGTCTTTCTTGTTGAATTTTTTGTTCTCGTTCTTGACGTTGAATTTGACGTTGTAGTTTTTCTTCTTGTTGTTTAATTTTTTCTTCTTGTTGCTTGAGTTTTTGTTCCTTTTTGAACTGAAGTTTTCGGACATATTCTGAAATATTGTTATTCCACATATTACGGTTCATCTCTTTTATTATAGTAATAAAAAAAAATCATTTTTTTTTATTGGGGAGAATTTCTTATAAGGTAAAATTCTTATAAGAAATTTTAAGTTGAGATTTTACTTTCGTTTGAATGCAAATGATGTTTCGTTTTGTAACATGATGGTTTTGTTTTTAATATGTTTGTGAATATAGTTTGGATTAACATTAAAATGTTTCGCGGTTTTGTAGATACTTGGGAATTCTGTTTCTTCTTTTGTATTTTGATTGGTAACGATTACACAAACTGGTGTGGTGATTTTGTCTTTGTTATGTGTGTCATATGCTTTGTTTCTTACCAATGGGATGTTGAGTAATTTACATAACAATACGGTATTCATAGCGGATGTGTTTTTGATTCCTTGATCTTTTCCGATCTTTCGTAATTGTCTAAGTGTATATGTAGTCATTCCTTTATTATATATCTCTTTTTAAATAAAAAATTTGATTATTTCTATAAACATCAACTTTCACAGGACGAAATCGATTTCTTTTTTCACCTTTAATCATTGCATGAAATACGTGAAAGTTATCTATAAATATATAATGCAATATTTAAAGGTGATAAAAGATTGAGAATTCTTTATTCAGCTTTAATCTTACTTAAAGACACATTTAATCACGGAATTCCTTTAATCGCATTTAAACAGAAATAAAAGCTGTTGTAAAGCCATGCCAAGCTTTAATTTACATTTTTCGTGATGTTTAAAGATGATTAAAGGCCGCAATGCTAATTATAACGCAGATTAGAGGGACCAAGCGGGATAGAACGGGTTTAAGGGGGTTACGTTACCAAGGAAACCGAAAAACATGAGATCGGCCCTTTTCGGCTGTGGTTTCAAGGTGTTCACACATGTTCTTGTTGCTGTCTTCGAATTCCTTTCGATTTCGTCCGTTTATCTTTTTTCTGGCGCTAACTAGTTCCTATGATGAATTCGGCCGTTAATTCAGGTTACATTTTCTGCTCTCACTGCAATGAAGATGTCTCGGAGACTACATACAGGCGACACATGTCTTTGGTCGCGAGAAGGAATTGGAAGCATCAACGACAGAATTCATCATCATCTGATACTGACAGCGATGATTCCGACCTACCACGTAATTTACTAACTATGAATAGCTATTGTGATTTTCTCTTGCAGACAAGAGAGGTAGTTTACTAACTGCAACTGTTCCTTCGTTTTTCCATTTAGGTCATGAAACACCAGAAGAACAATCACCATCTGTTGTTAGTGATGAATGCCCTCGTTTTGAAAACAGTTCCCAGGTAAAATAAGACTACATGCATTGTCCTGTTATAAATTAGTGATAAGAATTCGGGTTTTAATGTGGTTTGATAAGATTATGGCCTGCCCTGGGCAGAACTCTGATGACCCGTTTAAACAGGCGATTTTTCGTGTGATTTTTCTCCTTCTGACATAAGCGATTGAATGGATGTTGCACGACTATATTAAATGTGTACAAATGTCCAGTCGTGGTCCAATGGCATTGCATTTGTAAGTCAATGCATTCGATCGCATATCAGTCGGGAGGAGAAAAATCGCAACAAAAAATCGCCTGTGTAAACGAGCCTTGAGAGTCTGGCTTATTTACTAGACTGAAGTGACACCATTGTTTTATAGTTGGCGTTTCGTTTCCGGTTATTGTCAGGTCTCTTTTGTAACTCTTCGTAATTTTGTTTAATTTAATACTTTTTCAATGCTCATTCCTCTTAACTGCCTGAATCTGTTAGATAAAATTTTCATTAAACAATACTAAAAAATTACAACTAAAAATGTTGGTTACTTGAGTTTCATCATCAGACTGATGATCACCCCAAGCACGAAACTTGAGTAACCGACATTTTTAGTTTTAGTTTTTTAGTATAGTATATTAATGAAAGTTTTATCCAATGTTTTAAAGTCTAATATACTGTATTATATAGCTCTACATCTGTATTGAGCACTCTCAACACCAGTGGTAGCATTATTTTGTTAAAACATATATATATATATCACTATAAAACATATATATATATACTCACTACCCTTGTGGAAGTTTGAGCACTCTGGGCCCATGCGCACTTCACGCTATCTGAATGTACTTCACCAATGCTGTCCCACATGCGGTTGTCACCGACGATCGCATGTGTATAAGTAATTGATGAAATTCATTCAGATTGTTCCAAGCTACACTGATGAGCTGTTGTACAGCGAAACACTGTGTCTGTAGATTGAACTATATATATATATATATATATACTATAATTGGCTTACCTCAAATGTTGATGGTCGCTACTGTCAGTTTTCACGCTGGGCGATCTTCAGGTGGTATTGAGCACTTTTCGACATTTCGCAAACAACACTTTGTTTGTTTGAATATATATATATATATATATATATATATATATATATATATATATATATATATATATATATATATATATATATATATATAACATAACAAACTGAGCAAAAATTTCCTTTCCTTTTAATTATTTACAAGGAGACTATGCATGCACCTGAGGAACAGCAAGATGCAGGGGAAAGTGGCATTAATGGTGAAGATGATGATTCTGATACTGATTCTGATAGTGCTGTTGGAGATGACCGTGATTCTGATGATGAAGTCTGGACTGATGTTCCAGAAGATTTGCTTCACCAGGACATACATTCAGCACCTCCACTTCCAGATCCGACACCAAAGCAGAAAAGGCGGCATGTTGTCAATAACATTGTTCAATGGCTGCTTTACTTTCTTTTAATTTGGCAGAGCATATGCCATCTAAGTGACAATGGGTTGACCTGGTTGCTGCAATTTCTGCTCCAGTTCCTGAAAGTCCTTAATACATATGCTCAGACTGATATGTTAGCAGAACTAATCGTGATCTTCCCAACTTCCCTATATATGGTAAGACAGTTATTAGCAGTTGACCGTGACAACTTTACTAAATATGTTGTGTGCCCAAAATGTACCAAATGTTATGAATACGGCGAGTGTGTGACAGAAGTAAATGGCCATCACGTTGTCAAGCGGTGTAACAACAAGTTTTATTCAAGAGGGAAAGTACATTTGTGCAATGGACAATTGGTGAAGAAGGTAACACTAAAAAATAATACGGTAAAATACTACCCAATTTTTTATTACTGTTACAATAGTATTGTAAACTCAATGGAAAAACTTGTGCAGAGGAAAGGTTTTCCTGAAAAATGTGAGGAATGGCGATCACAAGGAGCTATGGAAAGCGAGTTATTGTCAGACATCTACAGTGGGCAGATGTGGAAAGACTTTCTGAAGTATGACAACAAAGACTTTTTAAATGCTCCGAGAAATTATGGATTGATGCTGAACTTTGATTTTTTTCAGCCAATGAAACATCGGAAAGATTACTCTGTGGGAGTGTTGTACCTGGTCCTTTTAAATTTGCCTCGTTCTGAGCGGTTTAAGTGGAAAAATGTCATTGTTGTTGGAATTATTCCTGCAATGGGTCATGAACCAAAACACCTAAATGAATTTCTAAAACCAGCAATAGTTGAGCTCAAGGCCCTATGGAAAGGAATTCGTCTGGGATCAAGTCTGAGCCCTATCCCATTAGTGTTCAGGGAAGCATTGTTGTGCACCTCTTCTGACATTCCAGCATCACGGAAATTATGTGGTTTCAAGGGGCATAGTGCTGAACTGGGATGCTCAAGATGTCTTAAGAAATTTCCAGGGTCATTTGGTGAAAAGCGAGATTATTCAGGCTTTGATCGTGATTTATGGGTGGGACGAAAAAATAAGGACCACAGAATGCAAGCAAAAAGGATTATGAATTGCAAGACAAAATCCGGACAAGCACAGCTATCCAAACAATATGGAATAAACTACTATAGTGTACTGTTGGACCTGGAATATTTTGACATAATCAGATTTTGCTCAATTGATCCAATGCATAACCTTTTCCTTGGTACACCAAAACATCAGTTTAAAATTTAGGGTTTCAGAGGGTCACCTTAGTGCACAACAGATGAAAACAATTGAATGTAGCATTGAAAACATGGAAGTTCCAGTTGAAATTGGACGGCTTCCGAAAGCTATATCCACGAACTATGGCTCATATACAGCTGAACAGTGGAAAAACTGGACTATAATTTATTCTTTGTATGCCCTTAAAGGTGTACTTGGTGAGCAGCAATTGCAATGTTGGCAAACATATGTTCTTGCTTGCCAATATCTTTGCAAACCTGTTATTTCACCGGATGATATTACAAAGGCAGACACTCTCCTGGTTAAATTTTGTTCCAGATTTCAACAGTTATATGGAACCGAAGCATGCACGCCGAACATGCATCTTCATTGTCATCTCAAGGAAATTATTATTGATTATGGCCCAATTCACTCATTTTGGTGTTTTGGTTTTGAGCGCTACAATGGTATTTTGGGCAGTATTAAGACAAATAATAGATCAATTGAACTGCAACTTATGAGGAAGATAACAGCACTGCGGTCTATTGATGATGTGTCCCTTGATCAAGACTTTCAACCATATTTTGGTGATATTCTGTCATCACTAACAGGAATGGATATGTGTGAAGACATGTTTTTGGAGAACAAGAAATTATCTGAACTTCTGGAATTTTATCAGATGGACTCAGGACTTTCTTTAAACTTGAAGAATTGGGACAACATGTCTGCAATCTCCCTCCCTTCTCACTACAAGGAAAGCAGCTTTGATAGTGATGATGTTAGCACCCTTAGAGATGTTTACAACATCATGTTTCCAGACCGACATATTTTCTGTGAGCATTTGAGCAAATCAATTCAAAAATATGGAACTATTACGATATTCAATCAGCAGTTTGGTTCATCAATGGCATACAGGAGTAAGAGATCCACTGGTATCCTTGCAGCATGGCCAAAATCTGATGGGGGAATTGCAGAGAATAACATGAAGCATGTCTTCGGATTGGTTGACTTTTATTTTTGCCACTCATTGAGGTCAGGTCAAGAATTCAGCAAGCATGTCTTTGCCTGTGTAACATGGCATTGTCAAGTCTCAGACACTATGTTTCATGCACTCAACCCTCTTGTTGTGGCAAGTAAGGTTGATGTGTATCCAGGAGGTACTTCAAGATTCCTGCCTGTTCAAAGAATTCCTGCAAAATGTGCATTTGCAGTACTTACAGATGGCAATCTACAAAGGTACATTGTTAGCCCTTTGACAAGGCATTTTGTACAGTAGAATAAGTTTAACTCTTTCTTCTGTATATATCTCCATTGGCTTGGTTAACTTTGGGGCAAAGGCACACTTTACTAGTACAGTGTATATCCGGTTCATGCCGGACAATTTTATTCATCACTGTGAAGAGGCCCTGATCTGCCTCACCCCCTAATGGGTTAACCATTGGCTTGGTTAACTCTTTAAATGGCAAGGGCACTTTACTATGATATCTGGCTAATGCCAGATGGTTTTATTCAACACAGTAAAGTGCCCTCGCCCCTTAACTCTTTTATTCCCATTGGTGTGGACTGCCATTTGGCACTTTTACTTTTTACTCTGTCCAAGGGACTGTTCATTATTTGTGGGGTATACATGTACCGGGTTGAGAAATCACAGGTAGAGTTCTTCACTTCATATTTTTTCAAACCCCGTAAGCCACAGGCCTGAAAAATTCCAAGCCCCATATGACTTCTAACAAATTTTTTTCATACCCCCATCAGAAACTTAATTGACTTTTCAAACATATTAAAATGTAATATTTAATATTATTATTAATAAAAATAAATTATTAATACCAATCAGTCATACTTCAATTAACCGGTACATGTATTCTTTTTGTCCAACCCGGTATTCCATAAATAATGAACAGGCCCCAACACCAGACAATTTTACTCATCAAAGGGTTACCTCCTGACATGGTGGGAGTTAAAGGGTTAATAAAGTATCTCCTTTAACCCTTTCATTCTCATCAAATTAAATAATTTTATTACACATACTCTAAAGATTAAATTTCTTCTCTGAAAATCTTGATCAGACCTGGAAATACTGGTGGATCCTGGGATCCTTGTTCCAAGAAAAAAATTTGGTTGTAAGAAAGTTTTGGGCTGGCAGTGCCAACAAACTTGGCCTGAGTTGTTTGTAGCTACAGTAGGGCCTGTCCACACTGCACTTTGAGATCGATCCGAGCTACCGATCTGAGGCAAAGTGAGCCCAGTGTGAGCAGTCGAATAAGACAATCTTGGATAGATCTGGTCAGTCTATCAGCTCGTTTGCGAGCCCACAGTAATTTGGCCTGCAGTATATATCGCTTTTGCTTGAATTGCACAAAGTAATGAAGCTTAGCAACATTCAGTCAGTTATTCTACATTTCACATGTATATATTCACAGTGAAAGTGATGAAATATCAAAATATCATTCAATTCAATGGATTTTGCTGGGCACAGCTTTATTAATGATTGTTTTAGTCCTGCTAAATGTTTCTGAAGAAATTATTTGGTAGAACTACATGTATTTCCAGGTCTGATCTTGATGTGCTACATAAAAGACAAAAGAATGAACAGCTGCAGCCTACTGTAGGTGCCATGTCCTTATAAATTAACTTTGGAAAAAAATTACATGGAGATAGAATGTAGTTGAGAAATTATTTCAACAATGTTTGGCCTTTTCTCTGGTGTGCCATGTATGCATTGTTTTGCTATTTTCTGTATTGCAGTAGAACGACGATAAAAACATACAAAAGAAATAACTTGGCCAAGAGAATATATGTCACTGGCTGGTGATTTGGGACGTCCTCCCCACACAACTTCAGGTGCAATGTGCTTGTATTTCGTGCTGTATTTCTCCTTTTCCTTCAGAGTCAAGTTATAACTCTTAGCCTGAGTAATTTTTTTCATTTTTCCGAAATCAATAATTACTGGGATATACAAACCAGATTCACTTCTGATGACAACATTGTCTGTTTTAAGGTCACCATGGATAAATCCTCTACTATGTATATGTGAAAGGGCCTCGGATGTCTTTCCCAATACTTTTGCCCAGTCTGGAATATCCAATAACAGTTTCCCCTTTGCAGCACTTCCTAATGTTACACATTGACCATCAATGCCATAAAATTCACTTACAAGGATGTAAGGCTTTGTTGTGACATTTATTCCAAAAATAAAAGGCAAACCTGTGGAGAAATAATTAAATATGTTTATACATGCTACAAAATTATACAAAATTCCTGTAGGGTTGTCCAGGAAAATTTCGAACATATAGTCTCACATCTTCCAGCATTTTAAGGCATGATTTTTAGCATTCTGAGAGAATTTCCATTATTGGATCATGTCATTTTATGATTTTTGGACAGGTTGTTGGGTGCCCAAACTGGTATACCGGTGTCGAAAACCCTCTGGATACAGCCCTTATTGTACATGAAGTTTTTACAGCCTTACTTAGCAGAGAACAAATGTTTGTGAATAAAATATACCTGGATGATCAAATGAACTTATCATCATTGCCTCCTTCTCCACATCTGATGATAGTGAATTATTCTTAAAGTACTTGACAGCAACAATATGATCTCTGTAACCTTTCTTCATACATCTTCCAAATGTCCCTTCACCAATCATTTCATCACCTTCTTTTAAGTCTTGAATGTTCTCCCTGTCGATCTGACGAATAATCCTTAAAATTGAATTCAGGAAAGAAAAATGCATAACTAAAAAGAGTCTTTCGGTAGGTATTATAAGTAAAAAAAGTGATTAAAACTGTAGCAGTAAAATCCAACTCCTTGCCTGCAGGGGAGTTGGGGGTAATAAAATGACAATGTGTACTATAATTATAGTACCAAGAGGGTAGACAGATTATTTACCATGGTGGTGGTTGATGTCCAACAAAATCTGATACAAATAATTTTGCCAGTTCCTCATCAGTGATGTAAAAGTTACATAATTTTTGTAACTAGTTACAGTTACATTGTTAGAAAAGTAACTAGTTACAGTTACAAAGTAACTCCAGAAATTTTGTAACTACATGTACTTACAGTTACATTCCTTTGTCCATGTTACTAGAATCAGGGCCGTAACAAGATGAAACCATTTGGGAGGGGGCCACTGTGACTGCACTGACTAGGGGGGGGGGGGGTGGAGGCATGCCACTGGAATATGATTTCCTGGCTTTTGAGAGTAATTTCCAGCTGAGCATGTTTAAACCCATAAAAAATATAGTTGTCACTAAGCAGAACTCATTAATAATTCATGAGAAAATTCAATAATTTATATCAAATCAATATTTAAGCAGTATTTAGAACCCAGAGGAAGATTACAGTCAAATTTGGCGCAGAGTTTGATTTTCTCTTAAAATATTGATTTGTTTGAGAAGCTTTATCCAACACTCATCAGTGTTCATCCGCTGATGCCTAAATGCAGCCAAGCTGGTTGGAAAAAACCCCAGCTTCACCTCGTATTTTCAACCCGCTTGGCTGTATTTAGAAATCGGAGGAAGAACACTAACTAGTTATACTTGTAGTTACTTCTTCAGAAAAAGTGACTAGTTTCAAATTCAAAAATTTCAAATTTAAAAATGTAACTAGTTACTGTAACTACTGTAGTTACTTGTAATGAAGTTACTTACAGCACAACTGCCCATCGCTTTGGTCATTTAAGTTCTAAATTATATTGCACTGCATGAATTTGTAATAGCTGATGTAAATATTTATATCGCACATAGACAGGTCACAAGAAAAAGGATAGTCAGCATATATATGACATGGTCATGTTGCAAACATGTGGTAATATAATATGGTTGTAGCTTTAAGTTTCAAAAGAATCCTTTGTTGTAAAGTGTTTATATAGGGCAAGTACACAAGGGCATACTATCAGATCATAGGGGCTAGGTGAGTGAAATGTATTGACAGTTGGGGGTTATCACAGAGAGATCTTCATTTATATACATGTGCAACTTGTCTTGCAATGGCAAAATCTGCTTTCTTACTGTTGCATGAACAGATGTTACATGGTGGCATGTGCTGTTAGGGCGCTGCCTCTCACCAATAGTTAAGCCCGGTTAGACGGGGTTAGTACTTGGATAGGTGACCGTGTGGGAATAACCCCATAGTCCCCATTCTCGAGCTATGCACTCAGTGTTGCTGCAGTTGTTGCAAAAAGTAGAACATGATAATTCCAGGGTTTGTTGCACTATGCAATTTCCATTGCAACTTGTGTCGCAACAAAATAGCAAGACAAGTTGCACGAAATAACTTAAGTAATTAACAGCTAATTTTAGGGCACAATCTAACAAATGTCCCCTGGGAAGTGAATATTTTTTATTGTAGGGTGGCTAAAGGTCCATAGGGGAATGCTACCAGTCAGGGAAAAAAATTGAAATTTAGTGAATGCCTTCTGAGAGTATTTTCTTGGGAAATGTTAAACTTGAGAAACCTACAAGCTGATAATCGATTTTTACTTCGTGTATCTTAATTTCATTTTGTCCATTATTTTGAAAATTATGGGGGCCCCCCCCCCCCCCCCAAGCGTCCTACCTCTCCGTACATAAATTATACATATTTTATACATCACTTTATAATGATGAAACGAGTAGCTGTACTTACAAGTTGCTGGTGGTTCGTAGCTCTTTCTCCTTGTCCCACATTCGCCAGAAGTCAACTGCGCGTTTCCTTTCTTTGTCCGCTCGTACTACCAGTTCCGCCATTTTGTTCTCCTGATCGACCAATTTCTGATTCATTTTCCTAGCCATTTTAGCACGTTTCTCTTCGCGTGACATCTTCTTATTCTTCTCTCGTTCTTTCTTATTTCGTCGTCGTCTTCGGCGACGGATTTCCTCGATTGTGTTCGGGCGGGCAAGACGACGTTCTTTCGCAGTGCTGTGAGAGATGTGCTCGTTCTGAGTCACTTGTGGCACCGGGATTTCTCCCAGATCGTGACGTATTCCACTGTTAGCAAGTGCGCCACTCACTGTGTGGGATGTCAGGTTAAAATGCGCCATTTCAACCGACTTTACGTAATCTCATACCACAAGGTAAAACAGAAGCGAACGATCTCTCAAGCACACAGTCACTGATCGCATGATTGCATGAAGTGAATATTCCCGCGCGCGCGCGCGCTTTGTTTATAATCAGTCTTACCACTTACCCTCCCCCCCTCTCCTGAAGACAAACCAAATATCTGTTCGGTCGAGCTCGGTTATATAAACGCAAAATAGAAAATTTTACACAAGAATAAGTAACGTACGTTAAATACATGTAGCCAGTGATGTTGGTGATCAAGATTTACAGCTTTGTGGACTATGTTCTTGGTCAGATGTTCTTTATTGTACACCTTGGTTCCCCGTCCCTACGACAATTCAACCACGTCGCTCTTGCTGTGTATCGTTGATTGTGCCCAATGAAAAGGTTTTGTTAAATTCCCGCTCAATTTTTAATTTTGATAAGCGAGTTCAACCGTCCATATCGTTCAAGGTTCACGGCTGAGTTAGTTCAATAGGCGTTCGTTTAATCAAGGTGGAAAGTATGGCTGTTTCTCTACCAGACCGGTACGTGCTGTTGCTGCAGAGCGTCGTTGACGAAAACAAGCTCCTTCGAGAGCAAATGAAGCAGACTGTGGACGCTGCGAAATCGTCAATAGACGAGATTAAGAAGAAGGTGGACACACTCAATAGTCATACTGCTGTCGCAGGACGACGGGTGCGGCAAACTGGAAGGGCTGTTCGAGTGCCAAAGATGTGCAGGGTAAGTCATTTGCCTTTTATATACCAAGTTTATTGACTTTGTCTTCGGTGTTTTGACGCTTTATAACTTTTAATGTCTGGTATGTGCTCTGCCAGATCGGCAAATACTGAGCGCGCCAAATTTTCAAATTATCTTAAATTTAGTTTTGTTCCGATCCCAAATGCCTAAATGGACAAATTATTTGCGATGCATTTAGTCTCTTTAGTCTAGGTGCAAAGCTTTTGTTTGTATATACTATTAATATTCCTACAACAAATGATTCCTATGATTTTGACTTCACTGCTATTCGCCCCAGAACACTGAGGTCATCTACAATCCAAATTCAGTGTTCCAGATGATTTACCTAATGTCATATTTCTTCTATTGATATATAGAACAATGTTCGTCTAAAAATGAAGTCATTAAAGGCTCATGATAATAATCTATCATTCAAATTCAATGAGAGGTATTGGAATAATAAATTCCCACCATTTCTATTTCTAAATTTAATTTCCAAACAATTTAATGTTAATTATGATAAAATTTCAATTTAGTGTTGACTCTGAGCATCACAACATGCTGGTAAGAAAGGTCACTGAGGAACTTGCTCGTGACTATGGAGGGGTAGAAAAATGTCCATGGTCTGTCATCATAATAAAAGGTACAGTAAATAGTGTTTTGTGTAGACAATCGATCACTGCACAACCTGATTCTTTGCTTTGATTTGCATATGACACTCTCCTACCCATAATTGAAAGATCGAGTCTATACTCTGTATGTTAACTGGAGAGGTCAAAATTAATCAGGTGATTCAGGTCAAACTAATTTATAGTTTGCAGGCCTAATCTTGAACACATATCCATCATATTACACATAATTACTTTATTCTTTTTTAATTTTTATCACTCTTACCTGAAACAGAATACCCCAACAGGATAGAAGCCCATTTAATAGGGGTTCCTAGGGTCTACAATTTATAGTTGTTATCCAAGAATACCTGAAAGTCTCACCATTTGCTCATTGCAAAGGCAGCACTTTCTTCTCAATTGTTTTATTGAAGACCTGAGTGGTGGTCCAACAGTGGATTGAAGCTGCGTCTCCCAGTTGTAACCACTATACCACAACAGCTGGTGCAAATTATGCATTGTTTTTGTTGATGGATAGGTGGTTACCAGAAGTTTTGCCTCTTAAAGTCAGCTGTAATTATTATTGTTGTTTTGTTTTTCTGTGTGGCAATTTTCTGCACAGGTACTAGTTATGTGGCATTTTCTATACAACTGGTGCCTCAGGAAATTCAAATTTAAAAAAAAACCAACTAAAAATCTTCTATTGCAGTAATGTTTTTGCAGATGATTTCTTCTCGTACCTATACATTCAACAGTGTGTCCTAATATATTAACTTACAATACTACCTCAGCTATTGTCTCATATTGACTAAATAAGGGGTATATTGGCATAATTAAATATTTTATACTGGTAATTATTGGACACACTGTTGAATGTATAGGTACTGTACGAGAAGAAATCATCTGCAAAAACATTACTGCCAAAGAAGATTTTTAGTTGTTTTTTTTTAATTTGAATTTCCTGAGATTTTTGAAATCTTCATCAATATCGTTCCAAGTCTTTGAACAAGACAAATCTAATTTCCTGTGTGCCCATTAGTGGGTTAGACAAGTGGTAATGGGGCACTTTAATATTTGATTTTGGCAGACACAGTGAGGCACCCATATATTTTTGCACCTAAATGCAGTTACTGAAACCTCTGATTACAATGGAAAGTAAATATGTAACTAAATCAGTTTTTGATGCATTTATAGAAGCTTTCAAGACATATTTCCGCTCGTCCAGAGCCAGCCACATTAGATGTGAAAAGGGAATTCAACAGGCCCATAACACCAGTTGCAGAAGGCGGAACAGAAAAGATGAGGTTTGTGACCTGCTTATCTACTTAGTCCATTTTCCTGTTTACTAATTTCTAATTCTTTTTAATCAGCTATGTCTATATAAGAGTTTTGTTTATGAACACAACCACTAGACAATTATAAGTACTGTACCTGATCAGCCATAGCATTATACCCTAACTGTTGAAATTAAATTAATGGGTACATCAAGGGCAAAGGTGCATTTTACTATTTTTTACAGCTAACAACAGAAGATTTTATTCAGTATAAACTGTAGTGTGGAGTGTTGATGCGCGCTTGTCCCTGGGTTACCCATTAAGGTGGCTCCCCACTGTTTCTTCAAAAGTTGAAAAATGCTAGTTGTAACCTCAGAAACTGCTCATGAATATTTGGGGGGAAAATGAAACTAACGTTCTACATAGAATAATGTCCAAGACATTAAATACTGTTAATGGCCATAAATTTACATTTAATTCAATTTATTTCAAAAACGAGTTCGGTGGTCCCCAAATTGTTTTGCACTAAAACATTTCTTTAAATTTAAGTAATCAATAGGCAGATTTAAAAAAAATTCTGTATATCCAATTTTTTTTAATATTGAGAAAAATTATGGTTTTCTATTTTTCAAAAAAATTCGATTTTGAAATAAATTTGATTAAATGTAAATGTAAATAGCCATTTTGAAACATCACTGTTGTCATAGCAATGGCTGAAACACATCTGTTAACAGCATTTAATGTCTTGAACATTATTCTATGCATAACGTTAGTTTCACTCTTCTCGAAAGTATTCACAAGCACTTTCTGAGGTTGAAACTTGCATTTTTTCCAACTTTTGAAGAAACAGTAGTGAGCCACCTTAAGGGACAAGGGCACATTACGGCTCTTAACTGTGCTGAATAAAATCATCTGGTGACTGACCAAATAAAATAGTTAAGCGTGCCAAGGTTGACAGCCTAAAATACAAGAAATTATCAGTTCTCCATATAAAACGTTTTGCGTGGGTTTCATATATGAGCTTCATTGCATAGCTCTAGTGGTGGTCTTGATTATTGAAAAGTTTTATATCCTCAAAGTTTACCTAAATGAAGAAATTGTGTTTCCAGTAAATGCAGAAAACCTAATTTGCATAAATTCTGTTGCTCATCACAAACACAATTTCTCTAGATACACAAGCGCTAAAAGTATTAATCTTTTCAGTAATGAAGACCACCACTAGAGCTGTGCAATGAACTAAAATTAAGCTCATGAGACCTGTGCAAAACTTTTTATGAAGAAAATACGTAATTTCTCATGATTTAGACTGTCGAGCCACCTTAATGAGTTAAATATGAAAACTCTAGGCTGTCCGATGTGCCTGTAGCTCAGTGGTCAGTTCAATCCAAGATTTTGAGTTTCATGTATGTGTATATGTGTATGTATATATATATATAAGTGAGTTATGGTTCACGAAATGTTAGAGAGTGCTCAATACCATATAGATAGAGCAAAATACAAAGTATAAAGTATAGTTTTACCTTAAAGTCTTCGCTACCCGAGGTTTCACCCTAAACGGGATCATCAGGCGACTCTGATTGATCCCGTTTAGGGTGAAACCTCTGGTAGCGAAGACTTTAAGGTAAAACTATACTTTATAGTTTATATATATATATATATATATATATATATATATATATATATATAGTGTTAGTTTTTTTGGTATGTTGCTAAGTCTTGGCTTGTGTTTTTTTTTTGCTTTAGAAGTTGGCACGTAGGTTGAAACAGCTTGACAAGGCATCGTGGAGTGCTGAAAAAGTTTCAAAGGTGGCGGATATTCTCAGGCCTGACTACATGTCTTCTGAAGAGAGTGAAAATGATGAGAATCAACAAAACAACGTACTGAAGTACAACATTCACAGACTACCTTGGGAGTCGAAAAAGCTACGGTTGGCCAAGAAAAAGCTGGACAAGTTACACAAAGCAACTTTGTCTGGGGTTGTGAAAAGACGGTTACTACCCCGTGAGGTTGGCACTCCATCGACTCGGCCCAAACCAGCTTCTTGCCCAGACTGGGCATATACACAGGAAAGAGTCCCTGCAGTTAATGAAGATGCTACTGCGGTAGCTGAGCAGCGAAATGGACAATCTGAAGCAGAATTTGAACATAATTTGTAGCTGTATACCTGCCATTGCTGTTTGACATTGACTTTGAATTGGTTATTTTCTGCAATTTAATGTACTATAAAATTTAAATATTCATAGGCTAGTGCATTATTCATATGTTCAAATAGAAACGAATGGAGGTGTTTGAAAACTGTCGAAATGTAAACTGTGAGCCAGTGAGGTTTTAACGTTTCGAGCGAAGGCCCTTACGTTTTCTCTGACGAAGGCCCTTCGCTCGAAACTTCAGAACCTTACAGTTTACATTTCGGCAGTTTTCAGACATATTCATTTCTATTTGTATATATACACTGCATACGCAGTACACTTCTCAAACTCATTAATAATTCATGAAGAAAATTCAAAATAAATCAATATTTAATCAGTATTTAGAAATCGGAGGAAGATTACAGTCAAATTTAGCAAAGTTTGAGGTCGATTTTCTCTTAAAATATTGATTCGTTTGAGAAGCTATATCCAACACTCGTCAGTGTTCATCCTCCGATGTCTAAATACAGCCAAGCTGGTTAAAAAAACTCGGCTTCGCCTCGTATTTTCAACCTGCTTGGCTGTATTTAGAAATCGGAGGAAGAACACTGACTCGTGTTGGATATATTACTTATTTGAAACTTCTTGAAAATGTTTCTGTATGACCTGTACATAGGTCAATTTGCTGAAGCCAGCTAATTGCCACTACAAGCTATAAGTATATTAAATACGGGAACTGCAAAACTGCACAAGAAGAGCTTGTTCTGTTTATTTACTGGTATATATACGTACGTGCACGGGTACTACACTATTTTTTGTATAAGGTGATATTACTTAGAAATAAAGTTTGGACATTAATAAATCTGTGTTAATTAAAAATTTGTCATACATGCATGTACCTCTCTGTATTAATGCATTAGTACGGGCAACAAAGTCAACCATTCCCAATTCAATATATATATATATATATATATATATATATATATATATATATATATATATATATATATATATATATATATATATATATATATATATATGTCAGGCGCAACCAGCTAGGCCTATTTTTTAAAGAAATAAAGCTGATTAAAGTTTCAATATAGATGTTTTAATGATTACAAATAAATGTTAATTAAATGCGCTTAAAGACGGCATTAAGACATTTGCTCAAAGAATTAAAGATGATTAAAGCCTGTGCAAAGCCATCTAAATTCCAAGAGTAAAGTTACATGAGAAACGTTAAAGTAACCTTTAAACACATTTTTGGTGCAGGTAAAGGCAACATAAGATACCGTTACTAATTCTAAAATCATCTTTAGTCTGTCTTTAATCATTTGGCTTTAATCAACTTTTATCGTACTTTAATTCGACTGAATTAAAGCCTCCGTTAAAGCCTTTAATCAGCATGAGGATATGTGATTAAAGTTAACTTTAAAATATTTAATTGCAATGATTAAATGCGAGTAATCCATCATATAACATTACTTTAAACCTCCATTAACAATGCGGAAAGGTGTACTTTTCGTCCTGTGCAAGTTGTAATTCATTAACTTCAATTTAATATTTTTCTCTGAAATCGTGCACATCGTTTTAAATCCAGAAGTTTGTAAGAAAACTAAAATTTCAGCTCATTTGAGGTAAACTATCATGATTTGTAAAAGTGGGGTATACTTACACATTGTTCGGTTGAGGTGCAATAGCCTATCCCGACATGACAAGCCAAGTTGTAATTCATTAACTTCAATTTAATATTTTTCTCTGAAATCTTGCACATCGTTTTAAATCCAGAAGTTTGTAAGAAAACTAAAATTTCAGCTCATTTGAGGTAAACTATCATGATTTGTAAAAGTGGGGTATACTTACACATTGTTCGGTTGAGGTGCAATAGCCTATCCCGACATGACAAGCCAAGTTGTAATTCATTAACTTCAATTTAATATTTTTCTCTGAAATCTTGCACATCGTTTTAAATCCAGAAGTTTGTAAGAAAACTAAAATTTCAGCTCATTTGAGGTAAACTATCATGATTTGTAAAAGTGGGGTATACTTACACATTGTTGGGTTGAGGTGCAATAGCCTATCCCGACATGACAAGCCAAGTTGTAATTCATTAACTTCAATTTAATATTTTTCTCTGAAATCTTGCACATCGTTTTAAATCCAGAAGTTTGCAGGGAAACTAAAATTTCAGCTCATTTGAGGTAAACCATCATGATTTGTAAAAGTGGGGTATACTTACACATTGTTGTGTTGAGGTGCAATCGGCCTATCCCGACATGACAAGCCAAGTTGTAATTCACTAACTTCAATTTAATATTTTTCTCTGAAATTTTGCACATCGTTTTAAATCCAGAAGTTTGTAACAAAACTAAAATTTCAGCTCATTTGAGGTAAACTATCATGATTTGTAAAAGTGGGGTATACTTACACATTGTTGGGTTGAGGTGCAATAGCCTATCCCGACATGACAAGCCAAGTTGTAATTCATTAACTTCAATTTAATATTTTTCTCTGAAATTTTGCACATCGTTTTAAATCCAGAAGTTTGTAAGAAAACTAAAATTTCTGCTCATTTGAGGTAAACCATCATGGTTTGTAAAAGTGGGGTATACTTACACATTGTTGGGTTGAGGGGCAATAGCCTATCCCGACATGACAAGCCAAGTTGTAATTCATTAACTTCAATTTAATATTTTTCTCTGAAATTTTGCACATCGTTTTAAATCCAGAAGTTTGCAGGGAAACTAAAATTTCAGCTCATTTGAGGTAAACCATCATGGTTTGTAAAAGTGGGGTATACTTACACATTGTTGGGTTGAGGTGCAATAGCCTATCCCGACATGACAAGCCAAGTTGTAATTCATTAACTTCAATTTAATATTTTTCTCTGAAATTTTGCACATCGTTTTAAATCCAGAAGTTTGTAAGAAAACTAAAATTTCTGCTCGTTTGAGGTAAACCATCATGGTTTGTAAAAGTGGGGTATACTTACACATTGTTCGGTTGAGGTGCAATAGCCTATCCCGACATGACAAGCCAAGTTGTAATTCATTAACTTCAATTTAATATTTTTCTCTGAAATCTTGCACATCGTTTTAAATCCAGAAGTTTGTAAGAAAACTAAAATTTCAGCTCATTTGAGGTAAACTATCATGATTTGTAAAAGTGGGGTATACTTACACATTGTTCGGTTGAGGTGCAATAGCCTATCCCGACATGACAAGCCAAGTTGTAATTCATTAACTTCAATTTAATATTTTTCTCTGAAATCTTGCACATCGTTTTAAATCCAGAAGTTTGTAAGAAAACTAAAATTTCAGCTCATTTGAGGTAAACTATCATGATTTGTAAAAGTGGGGTATACTTACACATTGTTGGGTTGAGGTGCAATAGCCTATCCCGACATGACAAGCCAAGTTGTAATTCATTAACTTCAATTTAATATTTTTCTCTGAAATCTTGCACATCGTTTTAAATCCAGAAGTTTGCAGGGAAACTAAAATTTCAGCTCATTTGAGGTAAACCATCATGATTTGTAAAAGTGGGGTATACTTACACATTGTTGTGTTGAGGTGCAATCGGCCTATCCCGACATGACAAGCCAAGTTGTAATTCACTAACTTCAATTTAATATTTTTCTCTGAAATTTTGCACATCGTTTTAAATCCAGAAGTTTGTAACAAAACTAAAATTTCAGCTCATTTGAGGTAAACTATCATGATTTGTAAAAGTGGGGTATACTTACACATTGTTGGGTTGAGGTGCAATAGCCTATCCCGACATGACAAGCCAAGTTGTAATTCATTAACTTCAATTTAATATTTTTCTCTGAAATCTTGCACATCGTTTTAAATCCAGAAGTTTGCAGGGAAACTAAAATTTCAGCTCATTTGAGGTAAACCATCATGATTTGTAAAAGTGGGGTATATTTACACATTGTTGTGTTGAGGTGCAATCGGCCTATCCCGACATGACAAGCCAAGTTGTAATTCACTAACTTCAATTTAATATTTTTATCCGAAATTTTGCACATCGTTTTAAATCCAGAAGTTTGTAAGAAAACTAAAATTTCTGCTCATTTGAGGTAAACCATCATGGTTTGTAAAAGTGGGGTATACTTACACATTGTTGGGTTGAGGTGCAATAGCCTATCCCGACATGACAAGCCAAGTTGTAATTCATTAACTTCAATTTAATATTTTTCTCTGAAATTTTGCACATCGTTTTAAATCCAGAAGTTTGTAAGAAAACTAAAATTTCTGCTCATTTGAGGTAAACCATCATGGTTTGTAAAAGTGGGGTATACTTACACATTGTTGGGTTGAGGGGCAATAGCCTATCCCGACATGACAAGCCAAGTTGTAATTCATTAACTTCAATTTAATATTTTTCTCTGAAATTTTGCACATCGTTTTAAATCCAGAAGTTTGCAGGGAAACTAAAATTTCAGCTCATTTGAGGTAAACCATCATGGTTTGTAAAAGTGGGGTATACTTACACATTGTTGGGTTGAGGTGCAATAGCCTATCCCGACATGACAAGCCAAGTTGTAATTCATTAACTTCAATTTAATATTTTTCTCTGAAATCTTGCACATCGTTTTAAATCCAGAAGTTTGCAGGGAAACTAAAATTTCAGCTCATTTGAGGTAAACCATCATGATTTGTAAAAGTGGGGTATATTTACACATTGTTGTGTTGAGGTGCAATCGGCCTATCCCGACATGACAAGCCAAGTTGTAATTCACTAACTTCAATTTAATATTTTTATCCGAAATTTTGCACATCGTTTTAAATCCAGAAGTTTGTAAGAAAACTAAAATTTCTGCTCATTTGAGGTAAACCATCATGGTTTGTAAAAGTGGGGTATACTTACACATTGTTGGGTTGAGGTGCAATAGCCTATCCCGACATGACAAGCCAAGTTGTAATTCATTAACTTCAATTTAATATTTTTCTCTGAAATTTTGCACATCGTTTTAAATCCAGAAGTTTGTAAGAAAACTAAAATTTCTGCTCATTTGAGGTAAACCATCATGGTTTGTAAAAGTGGGGTATACTTACACATTGTTGGGTTGAGGGGCAATAGCCTATCCCGACATGACAAGCCAAGTTGTAATTCATTAACTTCAATTTAATATTTTTCTCTGAAATTTTGCACATCGTTTTAAATCCAGAAGTTTGCAGGGAAACTAAAATTTCAGCTCATTTGAGGTAAACCATCATGGTTTGTAAAAGTGGGGTATACTTACACATTGTTGGGTTGAGGTGCAATAGCCTATCCCGACATGACAAGCCAAGTTGTAATTCATTAACTTCAATTTAATATTTTTCTCTGAAATGTTGCACATCGTTTTAAATCCAGAAGTTTGTAAGAAAACTAAAATTTCTGCTCATTTGAGGTAAACCATCATGGTTTGTAAAAGTGGGGTATACTTACACATTGTTGGGTTGAGGGGCAATAGCCTATCCCGACATGACAAGCCAAGTTGTAATTCATTAACTTCAATTTAATATTTTTCTCTGAAATTTTGCACATCGTTTTAAATCCAGAAGTTTGTAAGAAAACTAAAATTTCTGCTCATTTGAGGTAAACCATCATGGTTTGTAAAAGTGGGGTATACTTACACATTGTTGGGTTGAGGGGCAATAGCCTATCCCGACATGACAAGCCAAGTTGTAATTCATTAACTTCAATTTAATATTTTTCTCTGAAATTTTGCACATCGTTTTAAATCCAGAAGTTTGCAGGGATTCTAAAATTTCAGCTCATTTGAGGTAAACCATCATGGTTTGTAAAAGTGGGGTATACTTACACATTGTTGGGTTGAGGTGCAATAGCCTATCCCGACATGACAAGCCAAGTTGTAATTCATTAACTTCAATTTAATATTTTTCTCTGAAATCTTGCACATCGTTTTAAATCCAGAAGTTTGCAGGGAAACTAAAATTTCAGCTCATTTGAGGTAAACCATCATGATTTGTAAAAGTGGGGTATATTTACACATTGTTGTGTTGAGGTGCAATCGGCCTATCCCGACATGACAAGCCAAGTTGTAATTCACTAACTTCAATTTAATATTTTTATCCGAAATTTTGCACATCGTTTTAAATCCAGAAGTTTGTAAGAAAACTAAAATTTCTGCTCATTTGAGGTAAACCATCATGGTTTGTAAAAGTGGGGTATACTTACACATTGTTGGGTTGAGGTGCAATAGCCTATCCCGACATGACAAGCCAAGTTGTAATTCATTAACTTCAATTTAATATTTTTCTCTGAAATTTTGCACATCGTTTTAAATCCAGAAGTTTGTAAGAAAACTAAAATTTCTGCTCATTTGAGGTAAACCATCATGGCTTGTAAAAGTGGGGTATACTTACACATTGTTGGGTTGAGGGGCAATAGCCTATCCCGACATGACAAGCCAAGTTGTAATTCATTAACTTCAATTTAATATTTTTCTCTGAAATTTTGCACATCGTTTTAAATCCAGAAGTTTGCAGGGAAACTAAAATTTCAGCTCATTTGAGGTAAACCATCATGGTTTGTAAAAGTGGGGTATACTTACACATTGTTGGGTTGAGGTGCAATAGCCTATCCCGACATGACAAGCCAAGTTGTAATTCATTAACTTCAATTTAATATTTTTCTCTGAAATGTTGCA
This sequence comes from Paragorgia papillata, assembly GCA_035771165.1. Lineage (NCBI taxonomy): Eukaryota > Metazoa > Cnidaria > Anthozoa > Scleralcyonacea > Coralliidae > Paragorgia > Paragorgia papillata. Next base: position 2,005,724 of record JAWNZC010000082.1, on the reverse strand, counting down.
CATCGTTTTAAATCCAGAAGTTTGTAAGAAAACTAAAATTTCTGCTCATTTGAGGTAAACCATCATGGTTTGTAAAAGTGGGGTATACTTACACATTGTTGGGTTGAGGGGCAATAGCCTATCCCGACATGACAAGCCAAGTTGTAATTCATTAACTTCAATTTAATATTTTTCTCTGAAATTTTGCACATCGTTTTAAATCCAGAAATTTGCAGGGAAACTAAAATTTCAGCTCATTTGAGGTAAACCATCATGATTTGTAAAAGTGGGGTATACTTACACATTGTTGGGTTGAGGTGCAATAGCCTATCCCGACATGACAAGCCAAGTTGTAATTCACTAACTTCAATTTAATATTTTTCTCTGAAATTTTGCACATCGTTTTAAATCCAGAAGTTTGTAAGAAAACTAAAATTTCAGCTCATTTGAGGTAAACCATCATAGTTTGTAAAAGTGGGGTATACTTACACATTGTTGGGTTGAGGTGCAGTAGCCTATCCCGACATGACAAGCCAAGTTGTAATTCATTAACTTCAATTTAATATTTTTCTCTGAAATTTTGCACATCGTTTTAAATCCAGAAGTTTGTAAGAAAACTAAAATTTCAGCTCATTTGAGGTAAACCATCATGATTTGTAAAAGTGGGGTATACTTACACATTGTTCGGTTGAGGTGCAATAGCCTATCCCGACATGACAAGCCAAGTTGTAATTCATTAACTTCAATTTAATATTTTTCTCTGAAATCTTGCACATCGCTTTAAGTCCAGAAGTTTGCAGGGAAACTAAAATTTCAGCTCATTTGAGGTAAACCATCATGATTTGTAAAAGTGGGGTATACTTACACATTGTTGGGTTGAGGTGCAATAGCCTATCCCGACATGACAAGCCAAGTTGTAATTCACTAACTTCAATTTAATATTTTTCTCTGAAATTTTGCACATCGTTTTAAATCCAGAAGTTTGTAAGAAAACTAAAATTTCAGCTCATTTGATGTAAACCATCATGGTTTGTAAAAGTGGGGTATACTTACACATTGTTGGGTTGAGGTGCAGTAGCCTATCCCGACATGACAAGCCAAGTTGTAATTCATTAACTTCAATTTAATATTTTTCTCTGAAATTTTGCACATCGTTTTAAATCCAGAAGTTTGTAAGAAAACTAAAATTTCTGCTCATTTGAGGTAAACCATCATGGTTTGTAAAAGTGGGGTATACTTACACATTGTTGGGTTGAGGGGCAATAGCCTATCCCGACATGACAAGCCAAGTTGTAATTCATTAACTTCAATTTAATATTTTTCTCTGAAATTTTGCACATCGTTTTAAATCCAGAAGTTTGCAGGGAAACTAAAATTTCAGCTCATTTGAGGTAAACCATCATGGTTTGTAAAAGTGGGGTATACTTACACATTGTTGGGTTGAGGTGCAATAGCCTATCCCGACATGACAAGCCAAGTTGTAATTCATTAACTTCAATTTAATATTTTTCTCTGAAATGTTGCACATCGTTTTAAATCCAGAAGTTTGTAAGAAAACTAAAATTTCTGCTCATTTGAGGTAAACCATCATGGTTTGTAAAAGTGGGGTATACTTACACATTGTTGGGTTGAGGGGCAATAGCCTATCCCGACATGACAAGCCAAGTTGTAATTCATTAACTTCAATTTAATATTTTTCTCTGAAATTTTGCACATCGTTTTAAATCCAGAAGTTTGTAAGAAAACTAAAATTTCTGCTCATTTGAGGTAAACCATCATGGTTTGTAAAAGTGGGGTATACTTACACATTGTTGGGTTGAGGGGCAATAGCCTATCCCGACATGACAAGCCAAGTTGTAATTCATTAACTTCAATTTAATATTTTTCTCTGAAATTTTGCACATCGTTTTAAATCCAGAAGTTTGCAGGGAAAACTAAAATTTCAGCTCATTTGAGGTAAACCATCATGGTTTGTTAAAAGTGGGGTATACTTACACATTGTTGGGTTGAGGTGCAATAGCCTATCCCGACATGACAAGCCAAGTTGTAATTCATTAACTTCAATTTAATATTTTTCTCTGAAATCTTGCACATCGTTTTAAATCCAGAAGTTTGCAGGGAAACTAAAATTTCAGCTCATTTGAGGTAAACCATCATGATTTGTAAAAGTGGGGTATATTTACACATTGTTGTGTTGAGGTGCAATCGGCCTATCCCGACATGACAAGCCAAGTTGTAATTCACTAACTTCAATTTAATATTTTTATCCGAAATTTTGCACATCGTTTTAAATCCAGAAGTTTGTAAGAAAACTAAAATTTCTGCTCATTTGAGGTAAACCATCATGGTTTGTAAAAGTGGGGTATACTTACACATTGTTGGGTTGAGGTGCAATAGCCTATCCCGACATGACAAGCCAAGTTGTAATTCATTAACTTCAATTTAATATTTTTCTCTGAAATTTTGCACATCGTTTTAAATCCAGAAGTTTGTAAGAAAACTAAAATTTCTGCTCATTTGAGGTAAACCATCATGGTTTGTAAAAGTGGGGTATACTTACACATTGTTGGGTTGAGGGGCAATAGCCTATCCCGACATGACAAGCCAAGTTGTAATTCATTAACTTCAATTTAATATTTTTCTCTGAAATTTTGCACATCGTTTTAAATCCAGAAATTTGCAGGGAAACTAAAATTTCAGCTCATTTGAGGTAAACCATCATGATTTGTAAAAGTGGGGTATACTTACACATTGTTGGGTTGAGGTGCAATAGCCTATCCCGACATGACAAGCCAAGTTGTAATTCACTAACTTCAATTTAATATTTTTCTCTGAAATTTTGCACATCGTTTTAAATCCAGAAGTTTGTAAGAAAACTAAAATTTCAGCTCATTTGAGGTAAACCATCATAGTTTGTAAAAGTGGGGTATACTTACACATTGTTGGGTTGAGGTGCAGTAGCCTATCCCGACATGACAAGCCAAGTTGTAATTCATTAACTTCAATTTAATATTTTTCTCTGAAATTTTGCACATCGTTTTAAATCCAGAAGTTTGTAAGAAAACTAAAATTTCAGCTCATTTGAGGTAAACCATCATGATTTGTAAAAGTGGGGTATACTTACACATTGTTCGGTTGAGGTGCAATAGCCTATCCCGACATGACAAGCCAAGTTGTAATTCATTAACTTCAATTTAATATTTTTCTCTGAAATCTTGCACATCGCTTTAAGTCCAGAAGTTTGCAGGGAAACTAAAATTTCAGCTCATTTGAGGTAAACCATCATGATTTGTAAAAGTGGGGTATACTTACACATTGTTGGGTTGAGGTGCAATAGCCTATCCCGACATGACAAGCCAAGTTGTAATTCACTAACTTCAATTTAATATTTTTCTCTGAAATTTTGCACATCGTTTTAAATCCAGAAGTTTGTAAGAAAACTAAAATTTCAGCTCATTTGATGTAAACCATCATGGTTTGTAAAAGTGGGGTATACTTACACATTGTTGGGTTGAGGTGCAGTAGCCTATCCCGACATGACAAGCCAAGTTGTAATTCATTAACTTCAATTTAATATTTTTCTCTGAAATTTTGGACATCGTTTTAAATCCAGAAGTTTGTAAGAAAACTAAAATTTCAGCTCATTTGAGATAAATCATCATGATTTGTAAAAGTGGGGTATACTTACACATTGTTGGGTTGAGGTGCAATAGCCTATCCCGACATGACAAGCCAAGTTGTAATTCATTAACTTCAATTTAATATTTTTCTCTGAAATTTTGCACATCGTTTTAAATCCAGAAGTTTGTGAGAAAACTAAAATTTCAGCTCATTTGAGATAAATCATCATGATTTGTATAAGTGGGGTATACTTACACATTGTTGGGTTGAGGTGCAATAGCCTATCCCGACATGACAAGCCAAGTTGTAATTCACTAACTTCAATTTAATATTTTTCTCTGAAATTTTGCACATCGTTTTAAATCCAGAAGTTTGTAAAAAAACTAAAATTTCAGCTCATTTGAGGTAAACTATCATGATTTGTAAAAGTGGGGTATACTTACACATTGTTGGGTTGAGGTGCAATAGCCTATCCCGACATGACAAGCCAAGTTGTAATTCATTAACTTCAATTTAATATTTTTCTCTGAAATTTTTCACATCGTTTTAAATCCAGAAGTTTGCAGGGAAACTAAAATTTCAGCTCATTTGAGGTAAACCATCATGATTTGTAAAAGTGGGGTATATTTACACATTGTTGTGTTGAGGTGCAATCGGCCTATCCCGACATGGCAAGCCAAGTTGTAATTCACTAACTTCAATTTAATATTTTTATCCGAAATTTTGCACATCGTTTTAAATCCAGAAGTTTGTAAGAAAACTAAAATTTCTGCTCATTTGAGGTAAACCATCATGGTTTGTAAAAGTGGGGTATACTTACACATTGTTGGGTTGAGGGGCAATAGCCTATCCCGACATGACAAGCCAAGTTGTAATTCATTAACTTCAATTTAATATTTTTCTCTGAAATCTTGGACATCGTTTTAAATCCAGAAGTTTGCAGGGAAACTAAAATTTCAGCTCATTTGAGGTAAACCATCATGATTTGTAAAAGTGGGGTATATTTACACATTGTTGTGTTGAGGTGCAATCGGCCTATCCCGACATGACAAGCCAAGTTGTAATTCATTAACTTCAATTTAATATTTTTCTCTGAAATCTTGCACATCGTTTTAAATCCAGAAGTTTGCAGGGAAACTAAAATTTCAGCTCATTTGAGGTAAACCATCATGATTTGTAAAAGTGGGGTATACTTACACATTCTTGGGTTGAGGTGCAATAGCCTATCCCGACATGACAAGCCAAGTTGTAATTCACTAACTTCAATTTAATATTTTTCTCTGAAATTTTGCACATCGTTTTAAATCCAGAAGTTTGTCAGAAAACTAAAATTTCAGCTCATTTGAGGTAAACTATCATGGTTTGTAAAAGTGGGGTATACTTACACATTGTTGGGTTGAGGTGCAATAGCCTATCCCGACATGACAAGCCAAGTTGTAATTCATTAACTTCAATTTAATATTTTTCTCTGAAATTTTGCACATCGTTTTAAATCCAGAAGTTTGTAAGAAAACTAAAATTTCAGCTCATTTGAGATAAATCATCATGATTTGTAAAAGTGGGGTATACTTACACATTGTTGTGTTGAGGTGCAATCGGCCTATCCCGACATGACAAGCCAAGTTGTAATTCACTAACTTCAATTTAATATTTTTATCCGAAATTTTGCACATCGTTTTAAATCCAGAAGTTTGTAAGAAAACTAAAATTTCTGCTCATTTGAGGTAAACCATCATGGTTTGTAAAAGTGGGGTATACTTACACATTGTTGGGTTGAGGGGCAATAGCCTATCCCGACATGACAAGCCAAGTTGTAATTCATTAACTTCAATTTAATATTTTTCTCTGAAATTTTGGACATCGTTTTAAATCCAGAAGTTTGCAGGGAAACTAAAATTTCAGCTCATTTGAGGTAAACCATCATGATTTGTAAAAGTGGGGTATACTTACACATTGTTGGGTTGAGGTGCAATAGCCTATCCCGACATGACAAGCCAAGTTGTAATTCATTAACTTCAATTTAATATTTTTCTCTGAAATCTTGCACATCGCTTTAAGTCCAGAAGTTTGCAGGGAAACTAAAATTTCAGCTCATTTGAGGTAAACCATCATGATTTGTAAAAGTGGGGTATACTTACACATTGTTGGGTTGAGGTGCAATAGCCTATCCCGACATGACAAGCCAAGTTGTAATTCACTAACTTCAATTTAATATTTTTCTCTGAAATTTTGCACATCGTTTTAAATCCAGAAGTTTGTAAGAAAACTAAAATTTCAGCTCATTTGAGGTAAACCATCATGGTTTGTAAAAGTGGGGTATACTTACACATTGTTGGGTTGAGGTGCAGTAGCCTATCCCGACATGACAAGCCAAGTTGTAATTCATTAACTTCAATTTAATATTTTTCTCTGAAATTTTGCACATCGTTTTAAATCCAGAAGTTTGTAAGAAAACTAAAATTTCAGCTCATTTGAGGTAAACCATCATGATTTGTAAAAGTGGGGTATACTTACACATTGTTGGGTTGAGGTGCAATAGCCTATCCCGACATGACAAGCCAAGTTGTAATTCATTAACTTCAATTTAATATTTTTCTCTGAAATCTTGCACATCGCTTTAAGTCCAGAAGTTTGCCGGGAAACTAAAATTTCAGCTCATTTGAGGTAAACCATCATGATTTGTAAAAGTGGGGTATACTTACACATTTTTGGGTTGAGGTGCAATAGCCTATCCCGACATGACAAGCCAAGTTGTAAGTCACTAACTTCAATTTAATATTTTTCTCTGAAATTTTGCACATCGTTTTAAATCCAGAAGTTTGTAAGAAAACTAAAATTTCAGCTCATTTGAGGTAAACCATCATGGTTTGTAAAAGTGGGGTATACTTACACATTGTTGGGTTGAGGTGCAGTAGCCTATCCCGACATGACAAGCCAAGTTGTAATTCATTAACTTCAATTTAATATTTTTCTCTGAAATTTTGCACATCGTTTTAAATCCAGAAGTTTGTAAGAAAACTAAAATTTCAGCTCATTTGAGATAAATCATCATGATTTGTAAAAGTGGGGTATACTTACACATTGTTGGGTTGAGGTGCAATAGCCTATCCCGACATGACAAGCCAAGTTGTAATTCATTAACTTCAATTTAATATTTTTCTCTGAAATTTTGCACATCGTTTTAAATCCAGAAGTTTGTGAGAAAACTAAAATTTCAGCTCATTTGAGGTAAACCATCATGGTTTGTAAAAGTGGGGTATACTTACACATTGTTGGGTTGAGGTGCAGTAGCCTATCCCGACATGACAAGCCAAGTTGTAATTCATTAACTTCAATTTAATATTTTTCTCTGAAATTTTGCACATCGTTTTAAATCCAGAAGTTTGTAAGAAAACTAAAATTTCAGCTCATTTGAGATAAATCATCATGATTTGTAAAAGTGGGGTATACTTACACATTGTTGGGTTGAGGTGCAATAGCCTATCCCGACATGACAAGCCAAGTTGTAATTCATTAACTTCAATTTAATATTTTTCTCTGAAATTTTGCACATCGTTTTAAATCCAGAAGTTTGTGAGAAAACTAAAATTTCAGCTCATTTGAGATAAATCATCATGATTTGTAAAAGTGGGGTATACTTACACATTGTTGGGTTGAGGTGCAATAGCCTATCCCGACATGACAAGCCAAGTTGTAATTCACTAACTTCAATTTAATATTTTTCTCTGAAATTTTGCACATCGTTTTAAATCCAGAAGTTTGTAAAAAAACTAAAATTTCAGCTCATTTGAGGTAAACTATCATGATTTGTAAAAGTGGGGTATACTTACACATTGTTGGGTTGAGGTGCAATAGCCTATCCCGACATGACAAGCCAAGTTGTAATTCATTAACTTCAATTTAATATTTTTCTCTGAAATCTTGCACATCGTTTTAAATCCAGAAGTTTGCAGGGAAACTAAAATTTCAGCTCATTTGAGGTAAACCATCATGATTTGTAAAAGTGGGGTATACTTACACATTCTTGGGTTGAGGTGCAATAGCCTATCCCGACATGACAAGCCAAGTTGTAATTCACTAACTTCAATTTAATATTTTTCTCTGAAATTTTGCACATCGTTTTAAATCCAGAAGTTTGTCAGAAAACTAAAATTTCAGCTCATTTGAGGTAAACTATCATGGTTTGTAAAAGTGGGGTATACTTACACATTGTTGGGTTGAGGTGCAATAGCCTATCCCGACATGACAAGCCAAGTTGTAATTCATTAACTTCAATTTAATATTTTTCTCTGAAATTTTGCACATCGTTTTAAATCCAGAAGTTTGTAAGAAAACTAAAATTTCAGCTCATTTGAGATAAATCATCATGATTTGTAAAAGTGGGGTATACTTACACATTGTTGTGTTGAGGTGCAATCGGCCTATCCCGACATGACAAGCCAAGTTGTAATTCACTAACTTCAATTTAATATTTTTATCCGAAATTTTGCACATCGTTTTAAATCCAGAAGTTTGTAAGAAAACTAAAATTTCTGCTCATTTGAGGTAAACCATCATGGTTTGTAAAAGTGGGGTATACTTACACATTGTTGGGTTGAGGTGCAATAGCCTATCCCGACATGACAAGCCAAGTTGTAATTCATTAACTTCAATTTAATATTTTTCTCTGAAATTTTGCACATCGTTTTAAATCCAGAAGTTTGTAAGAAAACTAAAATTTCAGCTCATTTGAGATAAATCATCATGATTTGTAAAAGTGGGGTATACTTACACATTGTTGGGTTGAGGTGCAATAGCCTATCCCGACATGACAAGCCAAGTTGTAATTCATTAACTTCAATTTAATATTTTTCTCTGAAATTTTGCACATCGTTTTAAATCCAGAAGTTTGTAAGAAAATTAAAATTTCAGGTCATTTGAGGTAAACCATCATGATTTGTAAAAGTGGGGTATACTTACACATTGTTGGGTTGAGGTGCAATTGCCTATCCCGACATGACAAGCCAAGTTGTAATTCACTAACTTCAATTTAATATTTTTCTCTGAAATTTTGGACATCGTTTTAAATCCAGAAGTTTGTAAGAAAACTAAAATTTCAGCTCATTTGAGGTAAACCATCATGGTTTGTAAAAGTGGGGTATACTTACACATTGTTGGGTTGAGGTGCAATAGCCTATCCCGACATGACAAGCCAAGTTGTAATTCATTAACTTCAATTTAATATTTTTCTCTGAAATTTTGCACATCGTTTTAAATCCAGAAGTTTGTAAGAAAATTAAAATTTCAGATCATTTGAGGTAAACCATCATGATTTGTAAAAGTGGGGTATACTTACACATTGTTGGGTTGAGGTGCAATAGCCTATCCCGACATGACAAGCCAAGTTGTAATTTACTAACTTCAATTTAATATTTTTCTCTGAAATTTTGCACATCGTTTTAAATCCAGAAGTTTGTAAGAAAACTAAAATTTCAGCTCATTTGAGGTAAACTATCATGATTTGTAAAAGTGGGGTATACTTACACATTGTTGGGTTGAGGTGCTATAGCCTATCCCGACATGACAAGCCAAGTTGTAATTCATTAACTTCAATTTAATATTTTTCTCTGAAATCTTGCACATCGTTTTAAATCCAGCAGTTTGCAGGGAAACTAAAATTTCAGCTCATTTGAGGTAAACCATCATGATTTGTAAAAGTGGGGTATACTTACACATTGTTGGGTTGAGGTGCAATAGCCTATCCCGACATGACAAGCCAAGTTGTAATTCATTAACTTCAATTTAATATTTTTCTCTGAAATCTTGCACATCGTTTTAAATCCAGAAGTTTGCAGGGAAACTAAAATTTCAGCTCATTTGAGGGAAACCATCATGATTTGTAAAAGTGGGGTATACTTACACATTGTTGGGTTGAGGTGCAATAGCCTATCCCGACATGACAAGCCAAGTTGTAATTCACTAACTTCAATTTAATATTTTTCTCTGAAATTTTGCACATCGTTTTAAATCCAGAAGTTTGTAAGAAAACTGAAATTTCAGCTCATTTGAGGTAAACCATCTTGATTTGTAAAAGTGGGGTATACTTACACATTGTTGTGTTGAGGTGCTATCGGCCTATACCGACATGACAAGCCAAGTTGTAATTCACTAACTTCAATTTAATATTTTTTTCTGAAATTTTGCACATCGTTTTAAATCCAGAAGTTTGTAAGAAAACTAAAATTTCAGCTCATTTGAGGTAAACTATCATGATTTGTAAAAGTGGGGTATACTTACACATTGTTGGGTTGAGGTGCAATAGCCTATCCCGACATGACAAGCCAAGTTGTAATTCATTAACTTCAATTTAATATTTTTCTCTGAAATCTTGCACATCGTTTTAAATCCAGACGTTTGCAGGGAAACTAAATTTTCAGCTCATTTGAGGTAAACCATCATGATTTGTAAAAGTGGGGTATACTTACACATTGTTGGGTTGAGGTGCAATAGCCTATCCCGACATGACAAGCCAAGTTGTAATTTTTAACTTCAATTTAATATTTTTCTCTGAAATCTTGCACATCGTTTTAAATCCAGAAGTTTGCCGGGAAACTAAAATTTCAGCTCATTTGAGGTAAACCATCATGATTTGTAAAAGTGGGGTATACTTACACATTGTTGGGTTGAGGTGCAATCGCCCTATCCCGACATGACAAGCCAAGTTGTAATTCACTAACTTCAATTTAATATTTTTTTCTGATATGTTGCACATCGTTTTAAATCCAGAAGTTTGTAAGAAAACTAAAATTTCCGCTCATTTGAGGTAAACCATCATGATTTGTAAAAGTGGGGTATACTTACACATTGTTGGGTTGAGGTGCAATAGCCTATCCCGACATGACAAGCCAAGTTGTAATTCACTAACTTCAATTTAATATTTTTCTCTGAAATTTTGCACATCGTTTTAAATCCAGAAGTTTGTAAGAAAACTGAAATTTCAGCTCATTTGAGGTAAACCATCTTGATTTGTAAAAGTGGGGTATACTTACACATTGTTGTGTTGAGGTGCTATCGGCCTATACCGACATGACAAGCCAAGTTGTAATTCACTAACTTCAATTTAATATTTTTCTCTGAAATTTTGTACATCGTTTTAAATCCAGAAGTTTGTAAGAAAACTAAAATTTCAGCTCATTTGAGGTAAACTATCATGATTTGTAAAAGTGGGGTATACTTACACATTGTTGGGTTGAGGTGCAATAGCCTATCCCGACATGACAAGCCAAGTTGTAATTCATTAACTTCAATTTAATATTTTTCTCTGAAATCTTGCACATCGTTTTAAATCCAGAAGTTTGCAGGGAAACTAAAATTTCAGCTCATTTGAGGTAAACCATCATGATTTGTAAAAGTGGGGTATACTTACACATTGTTGGGTTGAGGTGCAATAGCCTATCCCGACATGACAAGCCAAGTTGTAATTCTTTAACTTCAATTTAATATTTTTCTCTGAAATCTTGCACATCGTTTTAAATCCAGAAGTTTGCCGGGAAACTAAAATTTCAGCTCATTTGAGGTAAACCATCATGATTTGTAAAAGTGGGGTATACTTACACATTGTTGGGTTGAGGTGCAATCGGCCTATCCCGACATGACAAGCCAAGTTGTAATTCACTAACTTCAATTTAATATTTTTTTCTGAAATTTTGCACATCGTTTTAAATCCAGAAGTTTGTAAGAAAACTAAAATTTCCGCTCATTTGAGGTATACCATCATGGTTTGTAAAAGTGGGGTATACTTACACATTGTTGGGTTGAGGTGCAATAGCCTATCCCGACATGACAAGCCAAGTTGTAATTCATTAACTTCAATTTAATATTTTTCTATGAAATTTTGCACATCGTTTTAAATCCAGAAGTTTGTAAGAAAACTAAAATTTCAGGTCATTTGAGTTAACCATCATGATTTGTAAAAGTGGGGTATACTTACACATTGTTGGGTTGAGGTGCAATAGCCTATCCCGACATGACAAGCCAAGTTGTAATTCATTAATTTCAATTTAATATTTTTGTCTGAAATTTTGCACATCGTTTTAAATCCAGAAGTTTGTAAGAAAACTAAAATTTCAGCTCATTTGAGGTAAACCGTCATGATTTGTAAAAGTGGGGTATACTTACACATTGTTGGGTTGAGGTGCAATAGCCTATCCCGACATGACAAGCCAAGTTGTAATTTATTAACTTCAATTTAATATTTTTCTCTGAAATCCTGGACATCGTTTTAAATCCAGAAGTTTGCCGGGAAACTAAAATTTCAGCTCATTTGAGGTAAACAATCATGATTTGTAAAAGTGGGGTATACTTACACATTGTTGGGTTGAGGTGCAATAGCCTATCCCGACATGACAAGCCAAGTTGTAATTCATTAACTTCAATTTAATATTTTTCTCTGAAATCTTGCACATCTTTTTAAATCCAGAAGTTTGCCGGGAAACTAAAATTTCAGCTCATTTGAGGTAAACCATCATGATTTGTAAAAGTGGGGTATACTTACACATTGTTGGGTTGAGGTGCAATCGGCCTATCCCGACATGACAAGCCAAGTTGTAATTCACTAACTTCAATTTAATATTTTTTTCTGAAATTTTGCACATCGTTTTAAATCCAGAAGTTTGTAAGAAAACTAAAATTTCCGCTCATTTGAGGTAAACCATCATGGTTTGTAAAAGTGGGGTATACTTACACATTGTTGGGTTGAGGTGCAATAGCCTATCCGACATGACAAGCCAAGTTGTAATTCATTAACTTCAATTTAATATTTTTCTATGAAATTTTGCACATCGTTTTAAATCCAGAAGTTTGTAAGAAAACTAAAATTTCAGGTCATTTGAGGTAAACCATCATGATTTGTAAAAGTGGGGTATACTTACACATTGTTGGGTTGAGGTGCAATAGCCTATCCCGACATGACAAGCCAAGTTGTAATTCATTAATTTCAATTTAATATTTTTGTCTGAAATTTTGCACATCGTTTTAAATCCAGAAGTTTGTAAGAAAACTAAAATTTCAGCTCATTTGAGGTAAACCGTCATGATTTGTAAAAGTGGGGTATACTTACACATTGTTGGGTTGAGGTGCAATAGCCTATCCCGACATGACAAGCCAAGTTGTAATTTATTAACTTCAATTTAATATTTTTCTCTGAAATCCTGGACATCGTTTTAAATCCAGAAGTTTGCCGGGAAACTAAAATTTCAGCTCATTTGAGGTAAACAATCATGATTTGTAAAAGTGGGGTATACTTACACATTGTTGGGTTGAGGTGCAATAGCCTATCCCGACATGACAAGCCAAGTTGTAATTCATTAACTTCAATTTAATATTTTTCTCTGAAATCTTGCACATCTTTTTAAATCCAGAAGTTTGCCGGGAAACTAAAATTTCAGCTCATTTGAGGTAAACCATCATGATTTGTAAAAGTGGGGTATACTTACACATTGTTGGGTTGAGGTGCAATCGGCCTATCCCGACATGACAAGCCAAGTTGTAATTCACTAACTTCAATTTAATATTTTTTTCTGAAATTTTGCACATCGTTTTAAATCCAGAAGTTTGTAAGAAAACTAAAATTTCCGCTCATTTGAGGTAAACCATCATGGTTTGTAAAAGTGGGGTATACTTACACATTGTTGGGTTGAGGTGCAATAGCCTATCCCGACATGACAAGCCAAGTTGTAATTCATTAACTTCAATTTAATATTTTTCTATGAAATTTTGCACATCGTTTTAAATCCAGAAGTTTGTAAGAAAACTAAAATTTCAGGTCATTTGAGGTAAACCATCATGATTTGTAAAAGTGGGGTATACTTACACATTGTTGGGTTGAGGTGCAATAGCCTATCCCGACATGACAAGCCAAGTTGTAATTCATTAATTTCAATTTAATATTTTTGTCTGAAATTTTGCACATCGTTTTAAATCCAGAAGTTTGTAAGAAAACTAAAATTTCAGCTCATTTGAGGTAAACCGTCATGATTTGTAAAAGTGGGGTATACTTACACATTGTTGGGTTGAGGTGCAATAGCCTATCCCGACATGACAAGCCAAGTTGTAATTTATTAACTTCAATTTAATATTTTTCTCTGAAATCCTGGACATCGTTTTAAATCCAGAAGTTTGCCGGGAAACTAAAATTTCAGCTCATTTGAGGTAAACAATCATGATTTGTAAAAGTGGGGTATACTTACACATTGTTGGGTTGAGGTGCAATAGCCTATCCCGACATGACAAGCCAAGTTGTAATTCATTAACTTCAATTTAATATTTTTCTCTGAAATCTTGCACATCTTTTTAAATCCAGAAGTTTGCCGGGAAACTAAAATTTCAGCTCATTTGAGGTAAACCATCATGATTTGTAAAAGTGGGGTATACTTACACATTGTTGGGTTGAGGTGCAATCGGCCTATCCCGACATGACAAGCCAAGTTGTAATTCACTAACTTCAATTTAATATTTTTTTCTGAAATTTTGCACATCGTTTTAAATCCAGAAGTTTGTAAGAAAACTAAAATTTCCGCTCATTTGAGGTAAACCATCATGGTTTGTAAAAGTGGGGTATACTTACACATTGTTGGGTTGAGGTGCAATAGCCTATCCCGACATGACAAGCCAAGTTGTAATTCACTAACTTCAATTGAATATTTTTCTCTGAAATTTTGCACATCGTTTTAAATCCAGAAGTTTGTAAGAAAACTAAAATTTCAGCTCATTTGAGGTAAACCATCATGATTTGTAAAAGTGGGGTATACTTACACATTGTTGGGTTGAGGTGCAATCGGCCTATCCCGACATGACAAGCCAAGTTGTAATTCACTAACTTCAATTTAATATTTTTTTCTGAAATTTTGCACATCGTTTTAAATCCAGAAGTTTGTAAGAAAACTAAAATTTCCGCTCATTTGAGGTAAACCATCATGGTTTGTAAAAGTGGGGTATACTTACACATTGTTGGGTTGAGGTGCAATAGCCTATCCCGACATGACAAGCCAAGTTGTAATTCACTAACTTCAATTTAATATTTTTATCTCAAATTTTGCACATCGTTTTAAATCCAGAAGTTTGTGAGAAAACTAAAATTTCAGCTCATTTGAGGTAAACCATCATGGTTTGTAAAAGTGGGGTATACTTACACATTGTTGGGTTGAGGTGCAATAGCCTATCCCGACATGACAAGCCAAGTTGTAATTCATTAATTTCAATTTAATATTTTTGTCTGAAATTTTGCACATCGTTTTAAATCCAGAAGTTTGTAAGAAAACTAAAATTTCAGCTCATTTGAGGTAAACCGTCATGATTTGTAAAAGTGGGGTATACTTACACATTGTTGGGTTGAGGTGCAATAGCCTATCCCGACATGACAAGCCAAGTTGTAATTTATTAACTTCAATTTAATATTTTTCTCTGAAATCCTGGACATCGTTTTAAATCCAGAAGTTTGCCGGGAAACTAAAATTTCAGCTCATTTGAGGTAAACAATCATGATTTGTAAAAGTGGGGTATACTTACACATTGTTGGGTTGAGGTGCAATAGCCTATCCCGACATGACAAGCCAAGTTGTAATTCATTAACTTCAACTTAATATTTTTCTCTGAAATCTTGCACATCTTTTTAAATCCAGAAGTTTGCGGGGAAACTAAAATTTCAGCTCATTTGAGGTAAACCATCATGATTTGTAAAAGTGGGGTATACTTACACATTGTTGGGTTGAGGTGCAATAGCCTATCCCGACATGACAAGCCAAGTTGTAATTCACTAACTTCAATTTAATATTTTTCTCTGAAATTTTGCACATCGTTTTAAATCCAGAAGTTTGGAGGGAAACTAAAATTTCAGCTCATTTGAGGTAAACCATCATGATTTGTAAAAGTGGGGTATACTTACACATTGTTGGGTCGAGGTGCAATAGCCTATCCCGACATGACAAGCCAAGTTGTAATTCATTAACTTCAATTTAATATTTTTCTCTGAAATTTTTCACATCGTTTTAAATCCAGAAGTTTGTAAGAAAACTAAAATTTCAGCTCATTTGAGGTAAACCATCATGATTTGTAAAAGTGGGGTATACTTACACATTGTTGGGTTGAGGTGCAATAGCCTATCCCGACATGACAAGCCAAGTTGTAATTCATTAACTTCAATTTAATATTTTTCTCTGAAATCTTGCACATCGTTTTAAATCCAGAAGTTTGCAGGGAAACTAAAATTTCAGCTCATTTGAGGTAAACCATCATGATTTGTAAAAGTGGGGTATACTTACACATTGTTGGGTTGAGGTGCAATAGCCTATCCCGACATGACAAGCCAAGTTGTAATTCACTAACTTCAATTTAATATTTTTCTCTGAAATTTTGCACATCGTTTTAAATCCAGAAGTTTGCAGGGAAACTAAAATTTCAGCTCATTTGAGGTAAACCATCATGATTTGTAAAAGTGGGGTATACTTACACATTGTTGGGTTGAGGTGCAATAGCCTATCCCGACATGACAAGCCAAGTTGTAATTCACTAACTTCAATTTAATATTTTTCTCTGAAATTTTGCACATCGTTTTAAATCCAGAAGTTTGCAGGGAAACTAAAATTTCAGCTCATTTGAGGTAAACCATCATGATTTGTAAAAGTGGGGTATACTTACACATTGTTGGGTCGAGGTGCAATAGCCTATCCCGACATGACAAGCCAAGTTGTAATTCATTAACTTCAATTTAATATTTTTCTCTGAAATTTTTCACATCGTTTTAAATCCAGAAGTTTGTAAGAAAACTAAAATTTCAGCTCATTTGAGGTAAACCATCATGATTTGTAAAAGTGGGGTATACTTACACATTGTTGGGTTGAGGTGCAATAGCCTATCCCGACATGACAAGCCAAGTTGTAATTCATTAACTTCAATTTAATATTTTTCTCTGAAATCTTGCACATCGTTTTAAATCCAGAAGTTTGCAGGGAAACTAAAATTTCAGCTCATTTGAGGTAAACCATCATGATTTGTAAAAGTGGGGTATACTTACACATTGTTGGGTTGAGGTGCAATAGCCTATCCCGACATGACAAGCCAAGTTGTAATTCACTAACTTCAATTTAATATTTTTCTCTGAAATTTTGCACATCGTTTTAAATCCAGAAGTTTGCAGGGAAACTAAAATTTCAGCTCATTTGAGGTAAACCATCATGATTTGTAAAAGTGGGGTATACTTACACATTGTTGGGTTGAGGTGCAATAGCCTATCCCGACATGACAAGCCAAGTTGTAATTCACTAACTTCAATTTAATATTTTTCTCTGAAATTTTGCACATCGTTTTAAATCCAGAAGTTTGCAGGGAAACTAAAATTTCAGCTCATTTGAGGTAAACCATCATGATTTGTAAAAGTGGGGTATACTTACACATTGTTGGGTTGAGGTGCAATAGCCTATCCCGACATGACAAGCCAAGTTGTAATTCATTAACTTCAATTTAATATTTTTCTCTGAAATTTTGCACATCGTTTTAAATCCAGAAGTTTGTAAGAAAACTAAAATTTCAGCTCATTTGAGGTAAACCATCATGGTCTGTAAAAGTGGGGTATACTTACACATTGTTGGGTTGAGGTGCAATAGCCTATCCCGACATGACAAGCCAAGTTGTAATTCATTAATTTCAATTTAATATTTTTCTCTGAAATTTTGCACATCGTTTTAAATCCAGAAGTTTGTAAGAAAACTAAAATTTCAGCTCATTTGAGGTAAACCATCATGATTTGTAAGAGTGTGGTATATTTACACATTGTTGGGTTGAGGTGCAAAAGCCTATCCCGACATGACAAGCCAAGTTGTAATTCACTAACTGCAATTTAATATTTTTCTCTGAAATTTTGCACATCGTTTTAAATCCAGAAGTTTGTAAGAAAACTAAAATTTCAGCTCATTTGAGGTAAACCATCATGATTTGTAAAAGTGGGGTATACTTACACATTGTTGGGTTGAGGTGCAATAGCCTATCCCGACATGACAAGCCAAGTTGTAATTTATTAACTTCAATTTAATATTTTTCTCTGAAATCCTGGACATCGTTTTAAATCCAGAAGTTTGCCGGGAAACAAAAATTTCAGCTCATTTGAGGTAAACCATCATGATTTGTAAAAGTGGGGTATACTTACACATTGTTGGGTTGAGGCGCAATAGCCTATCCCGACATGACAAGACAAGTTGTAATTTATTAACTTCAATTTAATATTTTTCTCTGAAATCCTGCACATCGTTTCAAATCCAGAAGTTTGCCGGGAAACTAAAATTTCAGCTCATTTGAGGTAAACCATCATGATTTGTAAAAGTGGGGTATACTTACACATTGTTGGGTTGAGGTGCAATAGCCTATCCCGACATGACAAGCCAAGTTGTAATTCATTAACTTCAATTTAATATTTTTCTCTGAAATCTTGCACATCTTTTTAAATCCAGAAGTTTGCATGGAAACTAAAATTTCAGCTCATTTGAGGTAAACCATCATGATTTGTAAAAGTGGGGTATACTTACACATTGTTGGGTTGAGGTGCAATAGCATATCCCGACATGACAAGCCAAGTTGTAATTCATTAACTTCAATTTTATATTTTTCTCTGAAATCTTGCACATCGTTTTAAATCCAGAAGTTTGCCGGGAAACTAAAATTTCAGCTCATTTGAGGTAAACCATCATGATTTGTAAAAGTGGGGTATACTTACACATTGTTGGGTTGATGTGCAATAGCCTATCCCGACATGACAAGCCAAGTTGTAATTCACTAACTTCAATTTAATATTTTTCTCTGAAATTTTGCACATCGTTTTAAATCCAGAAGTTTGCAGGGAAACTAAAATTTCAGCTCATTTGAAGTAAACCATCATGATTTGTAAAAGTGGGGTATACTTACACATTGTTGGGTTGAGGTGCAATAGCCTATCCCGACATGACAAGCCAAGTTGTAATTCATTAACTTCAATTTAATATTTTTCTCTGAAATTTTGCACATCGTTTTAAATCCAGAAGTTTGTAAGAAAACTAAAATTTCAGCTCATTTGAGGTAAACCATCATGATTTGTAAAAGTGGGGTATACTTACACATTGTTGGGTTGAGGTGCAATAGCCTATCCCGACATGACAAGACAAGTTGTAATTTATTAACTTCAATTTAATATTTTTCTCTGAAATCCTGCACATCGTTTTAAATCCAGAAGTTTGCAGGGAAACTAAAATTTCAGCTCATTTGAGGTAAACCATCATGATTTGTAAAAGTGGGGTATACTTACACATTGTTGGGTTGAGGTGCAATAGCCTATCCCGACATGACAAGCCAAGTTGTAATTCATTAACTTCAATTTAATATTTTTCTCTGAAATCTTGCACATCTTTTTAAATCCAGAAGTTTGCGGGGAAACTAAAATTTCAGCTCATTTGAGGTAAACCATCATGATTTGTAAAAGTGGGGTATACTTACACATTGTTGGGTTGAGGTGCAATAGCCTATCCCGACATGACAAGCCAAGTTGTAATTCATTAACTTCAATTTTATATTTTTCTCTGAAATCCTGCGCATCGTTTTAAATCCAGAAGTTTGCAGGGAAACTAAAATTTCAGCTCATTTGAGGTAAACCATCATGATTTGTAAAAGTGGGGTATACTTACACATTGTTGGGTTGAGGTGCAATAGCCTATCCCGACATGACAAGCCAAGTTGTAATTCATTAACTTCAATTTAATATTTTTCTCTGAAATCTTGCACATCTTTTTAAATCCAGAAGTTTGCGGGGAAACTAAAATTTCAGCTCATTTGAGGTAAACCATCATGATTTGTAAAAGTGGGGTATACTTACACATTGTTGGGTTGAGGTGCAATAGCCTATCCCGACATGACAAGCCAAGTTGTAATTCATTAACTTCAATTTTATATTTTTCTCTGAAATCTTGCACATCGTTTTAAATCCAGAAGTTTGCAGGGAAACTAAAATTTCAGCTCATTTGAGGTAAACCATCATGATTTGTAAAAGTGGGGTATACTTACACATTGTTGGGTTGAGGTGCAATAGCCTATCCCGACATGACAAGCCAAGTTGTAATTCATTAACTTCAATTTAATATTTTTCTCTGAAATCTTGCACATCTTTTTAAATCCAGAAGTTTGCGGGGAAACTAAAATTTCAGCTCATTTGAGGTAAACCATCATGATTTGTAAAAGTGGGGTATACTTACACATTGTTGGGTTGAGGTGCAATAGCCTATCCCGACATGACAAGCCAAGTTGTAATTCACTAACTTCAATTTAATATTTTTCTCTGAAATTTTGCACATCGTTTTAAATCCAGAAGTTTGCCGGGAAACTAAAATTTCAGCTCATTTGAGGTAAACCATCATGATTTGTAAAAGTGGGGTATACTTACACATTGTTGGGTTGAGGTGCAATAGCCTATCCCGACATGACAAGCCAAGTTGTAATTCATTAACTTCAATTTAATATTTTTCTCTGAAATTTTGCACATCTTTTTAAATCCAGAAGTTTGTAAGAAAACTAAAATTTCAGCTCATTTAAGGTAAACCATCATGATTTGTAAAAGTGGGGTATACTTACACATTGTTGGGTTGAGGTGCAATAGCCTATCCCGACATGACAAGCCAAGTTGTAATTCACTAACTTCAATTTAATATTTTTCTCTGAAATTTTGCACATCGTTTTAAATCCAGAAGTTTGCCGGGAAACTAAAATTTCAGCTCATTTGAGGTAAACCATCATGATTTGTAAAAGTGGGGTATACTTACACATTGTTGGGTTGAGGTGCAATAGCCTATCCCGACATGACAAGCCAAGTTGTAATTCATTAACTTCAATTTAATATTTTTCTCTGAAATTTTGCACATCGTTTTAAATCCAGAAGTTTGTAAGAAAACTAAAATTTCAGCTCATTTAAGGTAAACCATCATGATTTGTAAAAGTGGGGTATACTTACACATTGTTGGGTTGAGGTGCAATATAGCCTATCCCGAAATGACAAGCCAAGTTGTAATTCACTAACTTCAATTTAATATTTTTCTCTGAAATTTTGCACATCGTTTTAAATCCAGAAGTTTGTAAGAAAACTAAAATTTCAGCTCATTTAAGGTAAAACATCATGATTTGTAAAAGTGGGGTATACTTACACATTGTTGGGTTGAGGTGCAATATAGCCTATCCCGAAATGACAAGCCAAGTTGTAATTCACTAACTTCAATTTAATATTTTTCTCTGAAATTTTGCACATCGTTTTAAATCCAGAAGTTTGTAAGAAAACTAAAATTTCAGCTCATTTGAGGTAAACTATCATGATTTGTAAAAGTGGGGTATACTTACACATTGTTGGGTTGAGGTGCAATATAGCCTATCCCGAAATGACAAGCCAAGTTGTAATTCACTAACTTCAATTTAATATTTTTCTCTGAAATTTTGCACATCGCTTTAAATCCAGAAGTTTGTAAGAAAACTAAAATTTCAGCTCATTTGAGGTAAACCATCATGAATATTTGTAAAAGTGGGATATACTTACACATTGTTGGGTTGAGCTGCAATAGCCTATCCCGACATGACAATCCAAGTCGTAATTCACTTAATATTTTCCCCCGGATTAAAATTAACTATTTTGCTAAAAGCAATGGGAATCGAACCCATCAAGGATTCTTGGTAATCCTCCCTGCCAAGGACTATTTGCAAGTGAACAAAATATTAAATTTACTCTAGTTCGTTTACTCCAGTTGCCTACAGATTCAATTGTACACGACTACAAATGCGACAAACCTGCATCAGGAGTGTAGTTCTAAAAATTTATTACAAGGGTGGTAAGTTAATTTGCTCATCGTCCTGGCTGAGTAGAGAAGTTCACACCAAAGGCGCTACCGTCCAAATATAAGCCATATAAAATGCAGTCCAAAAATGAAATTTTACTATTTAGGTTTTAAGTCTCAAACCATTCGCGTATGCAAAAATGCGCTTTCCTCGAAGTATATTTTACCTAGACACATGAAATGAACGCTCAAAGAAAATAGGTCACAGATATTGAGGACAAACCCCAACGATTGTGGTTTCGACATAAAATAAATAATATTACGACGCAAATTATGAGGCAAAATAAACAATTTTTCACAATGATCCAGGACATTGTCATAACAAGTATCAGCTAACAGAAACACAAATTCACAAAAAAATAAATGTAGATAAATTACAATACAGACAACGTACATGCCTGGAACTACTGCAAGTACATTCCAAAATTGTCAGATATACGTTGTTGTTTACCAGTGTTGTTTCACTGGTAAAACATCAGTGTATCACTAATGAAAAATTGTATTTATATGACAAGTAAAGTTATCTTACAATTCCTAAAAATATGCCAAAAGTTAATATTTAACATATACTATATTTCCAAATGTTAGTTCGTTATGTCTTTCTAATCTCCAAACTGTTGTACAGAATTCCACGAGGGAACGCGTGCTGGATTTCAAGACAACAGCTCCATGCGGATAGTGGCTGTGAGTGTCAATATACACTATATCATTTTGTTCAACAATAAAAATTGAAGTCATTTCGCCGAGTGTGATGAGAGCTGCTCCATCGCCTTGTCCTTGAGTGCTGTGTAACGATTCTAGCTGACTACAGACTGTAGTTAGATTGTGCGGATCTGTTAATCGCACTGGAAACGGGTCACTTATTTCCAAATTGTAAGAGCTCGGTAGCATCTTCGAAGCTTCAAGAACTGAAAGGAATCTGGAAGGCAAGTTGTGCCTGAAAATGTCATAAAGCCGATTGCCGAAGTCAATGGAATGTGCTATTGCATTCAGGAACACACTTGACAAGCACGAATTAACTGGTTTAACTTCACGTCTAGGAATAAATTTGCCAAGTAATAAGCAAATAAGACTGCAAGCATTACTACCATTCCGACCATTATAGGTACTTTGACTAAATAAAGAAGGTAGACTCCAACAAAGAATTCCATTTGTAACCTGAGGTAAGACCAACGTCACACAATCTGGCACAATGAGATGAGTTTCGTCGTCTGATTCATCTTCCACATCACTGTTGTCTTTACAATCTTCTATTTCACTACCACTGCCTTGATCACTACAAAAATGGTCGTTGTCAACATCTTCTCGAATGTCGTTCTCTTCTCCCTGTTCATGAAGGAATGATGTAAAGCCATCGACCTCCTCTTGTAAAGCTGCTTTAAATACTACCACAGCATCTGTCAACTGGCACATAGCGAAATCCAAACCTTTATGGATCAGAGAAATCTTCCCTGCAATAACATCTGGGTTTCTAGTACTTGTCTTGTAAGAAGGTTCCATGACGCATGGCTGAAAACGTATATTTATACAATTACAATTATACATACATAGCGTTCGTAGCTTTAATTTAGGTATCACAAGTTTGGCGGAAAACCCAAACGACTAAAAACATTACAAGCTACTGTAACAATAAAAAAAAATTCATTCAGGAAAACCGATTCAAATACTTCTTGGAGATAGAAGGATATCGGAAAGTGGATTTGCATGAACGCAACTAGTGCAGTCGATACACAATTATTTCATACATGTAGAATAATTTAGTACATCACCTCTTCGAGACGACCAGGACAGTGTGAATCACAAGAACCTAAAATACATGTAGCACAAGTATAAGTATATTAATTATTATTAATAGTTGTTTAATTTTATAGTGCATATTGGAGAAAGAAATACCATATAACTCAGACTGAAGGATTGGCAACCCCTCTTTCAATTGGGCAACGACGTTGTCTTTGTAGTAAGACATGAAGTTCACCATCTCTTCTTTGATTAGAAAAATCTCTTCCGTAAACCTCCTTTTCTCCATCAATCGTTCACACATCTGGGCTTTTTTCCGAATTGGTACATTTCCTGCATTTAACACATAAGAACAGAAAAGTACAGAGGACAAAACTGAATTAAGCAACTACAAAAAGGCTTAATAGAACATACTATATGGAAAAACGGAAAAACGATACAAGGTGACGAATAAACGCTGAACATTTCCAACCGTTCTTTACAAAGATGCCGAGAAAGAGAACAATGCGGACGGAGAAAAGTATATATATTGTAGGTCAATATATTTACTTCCCAACCATAATTTCACATACCTTTTTCATTCCCTTTTTGCCAGCTGAACACGCCATTTTCCAAATCAACGAGAGAAACTTCTTTAGCTTCGGAACAGATGCAACTATACTGCTCGTAATGTTTTCTCATCAGTGCTTTTTCATTTGTAATCTTTTTCCTTAACCGTTTGAATATATGATAGATAACACTTGTGCCAATACTGACCATTGCTCTGGCAAACCAGAACTATCTTTAAGCATTTTCAGAACATACAATTCCTCGATGGGAGATAGAGGGACAGAAGAATATCCTTTCTCGTGCTCTAAATAGTAACATAATTTTTATGGTAGTAATAGAAAGCAAAGGACAATATTTTACGATCTTTGGTATTAATTAAGGAAAGGAACAAAGGACGTACGTACTGTACGCGCATGTATGGCCAGATGGACGGACAGTAAAAAAAAAATAAAAGAAAGAGACAGACAGACAGACAGACAGACAGACAGACAGATGGACAGACGGATAGACAGACAGACAGACAGACAGACAGACAGACAGACAGACAGACAGACAGACAGACAGACAGACAGACAGACAGACAGACAGACAGACAGATAGGCAGACAGACAGACAGACAGACAGACAGATACCTCGCGCAACAAGTTGTACTTCATCAATAAACTGAGATAGGTCGAATTCATTTATATTAAACAAATCCATGTACTCCTGGATGTCTTTCTTTGCTGCAGCCAATTGTTCTTTAACCTATCAATAAAAAGCATATCTAAGTCCAAAAATTTATGATTCTTCTCTTCACAAATAAACATTCACAAAACATGTACCATACACATAGTCAGAAATACAAACTAAAAAGGCTATTTACTTTAACATAACGTTTTGCTAACGCAATTGGCAGTCCTTCTATCTTCCTCCTGTTCCATGAAAGAGCACTTTCAGTCAACGTTTCCTCACGAGCTGATATAAAAAAAGAAAACACAGTTCCTCCCAACTCCGGTTTTAATATTGCTGAATTACTGTTATTCACATGGGGGACTACTTAAACACGGTTATGGCTTTTTTAAGTCTTGCGTAGATAAAAAAAAAACCTAAGAAAAACTCATTACTGAAAATCAGCCTCAATAGTAAGTTATTCCACATTAACTTAACTTGTGGAAAAAATTGATGCTGATGCATTAATTTCCTATAATAAAAGACCAAAAATTTAAAAAGCGGATAGAAACAATATTTCATCAGTGGAGTAAAAAGGCCCATTAGTATTCTAAACTTGCAACGATATTAACATGTTATGCCTAAATATGTACAAGTACCACACATGTACAAGTGCTCACATGTAATTATACGAAATGAAATACTATTTATTCACCTTCAGGTCGCATGTGCTTAGTTGTTGAATTAAGTCTGGAAAAGTAACTATTTATCTGTTCAACTTCCTCTCCAGTTGTACCACAGGCGCCTTTTTGCCACCTTCCTCCCCATAAACGCTTAAACAAACATGAAAAAAGTCAAAAACAAACACCTTCTTATTACATAGTTTGAATAATACACAACATTATGCAGTACGTGTGCAGTGCAATAACACTGAGTCACTGACTGATAACTAATAAATTACAGTTACCTGACATGACCATGAATGAGCTTTGGCATGCATGACAGAAAGTGCAGGTTGCATTTGCTGGGCTGATGACATGTCATGCTTTTTAAGCCATGGCCAATACTTGCAAACAACATCATACCAAAATAATTGCACTTTACCTCGTATAAAAAATGTTGTTTGCATGTAGTGGGCATAACCATACACTTCACCATATAGCATGTTAACAGAATGTTGTGCAATGCCATGCCTACAACCTGCAATTTCAAGGCCAGTTTCATCCATGCTCTTTTTCATTTTCAATGTATTTCCTGCTGCCCTCCATGTTGAATCACCACATTTCTTTTCACTATCTTTGCTTGCCTAAAAAAAAGTCCAGATTATTTTAACATTAAACTTAATTATCATGGATAAAAATAAATTATAGTCGTACAATACTGAAAACAATCAGATAATACATGTTTTTAAATAATACAATACTGTAACACCTGCATGTACTGTGTACATGTACATGAAGTATTATACTACATTTACATTTACACTTACATTGTTTTTGTTTTTGTAAACTCTTTTTAAGTGTACATCAACTTTGGCATTGGAAGCAACAAAGGTTTCTTTGTAGTAGCATTCCCGATGTCTTCTAAAATTGGAAAGTAAAAATGTACAGTAACAGTTTAATTAAACCTTTACATGGGAATGGCACAGAACTATTTAATATTTCATTGCATTGTAATGTATGTACATAATGTACAGTAATGTAATGTAATGTGATGTAATGTATTGTATTGTGTTGTGTTGTATTGTGTTGTATTGTTTTGTCTTGTAATTGTATTGTATCATATTGTATCGTATTTTATTATATTGTCTTGTATTAAGAACCAGGCCCTACAGTATACCACAAAAAATACACTGTCATGTACAGTATGACAATAATACATGACATTGTACATACAGTACACCAGGTAAGAATATAATGAACTTTGGGTAATACTACATACTGGCCTGCGGACTTGTATCTGTAGAGTTTCATGTTGCCATCAACATGAACTGAATGTTGCTTGATTGAACAGGGAGGGCATTCCATCCAGTGTTTGCACTGTAACAAATCCACTTCAAACTGACAAAATTTCCATTCTTTAAAAGACTGATTAAATGCAGTGGAATTTATTACCCCAAGCTGAAAGATAAAATGTATCGTACGTAACTATTAGTAACCAAGGCACTATTATTATATACAGTATATATATATATATATAATTATATAGTTGAATCAAAGAGCCAGCTTTTGGTCCAAAGGTTGTTCCAAGAATTAATAGAATAGACAAGACAGGAACGCTTTAAAACCTTATTTCTTTACGTTTCAGGCACAGCCCTTCTTCAGAATGTTCATGATCATTCACACATGCATGATGAACATTCTGAAGAAGGGCTGTGCCTGAAATGTAAAGAAATAAAGTTTTGAAGCGTTCCTGTCTTGTCTATTCTATTAATTCTTGGAACAACCTTTGGACTAAAAGCTGGCTCTTTGATTGAACTATATAATTATATATATACTCGTCCTTTTCTCTTTGAGAATTCTGCCAATGAAGATAAAAATGCCCGTTCAGATGTCCCAGGCGTCTGTTTCTGCACAAGATCCCAATGTATCAGCAAGTTTTGGTCAAACAGTGTGTTGGTGTTAGTGATGCTTCCAGGCCAAAGACCAAATTTAACAATATTTGATAAAGACCATGCTGGAATATCTGTGCTGCATTTGTGGCATAAGATAGAGCAGTCATTGAGATCAAATCGACCTACAGTACAAGAGTAAAGTTTGAATAAGCATTGTCACAGTAAGTTATTGTAGTGAGTATAGGTAATTAATGTAACATAAAATATTAGTTGTGGCAATTAATAGAAGTGTTCCTAAAATATTGTTGTAATATATTCCTCAAGTTGACCAGTTCATTTCAATGACAATTATTGCTAACTGCCTGTTTTGAATTTGATTGGTTTCTGGTTTTTAAACATCCAATAAGAAACAGCATTATTTGCCAAACACCAATCAAATTCAAAACAGAATTCAAAATAGGAAGTTGTCAACAAATCTTATCAAATGAATTTGTCAACTTGAGGAATATATTGCAACACTATTTTTAGGAATTCTTCTATTGCCACAACAGTAAATGCTATTGCATGTGCTGCATCATGATCAGAATAACTAGTTATTCTAATATAACTTTATCAAACTGACACTTAACCCTTTGTTTAAAAATAAATAGAAACAACCTAGTAGCAGTAACTTTCCTAAGCAGCTAAAGAAAATTTATATACTTGAGTTGATGACAGACATACCTTTTAATGTTACAATGGTATTGAAAGAATCTTTGACTGTATAAATTAGATGTTCCCCAGATTTACAGGTGTGACATAACAGGTTCATAAATGGAAAACAGCGATCTAACAAAGCAAAAAGACATATTTCTATTACTGTACAAGTACAGTATATACTGTACAATGTGCTTACGTCATTGTGCTTATGGCTCCTATAAATTATATGTTAAATCACCAAAAATAAAAGTAAAATTATCCAATTCCTATAAGTAGGCTGGCTGATAGTATGCAGACAGTACCACATACCAATGTCTACTAATTTTCCATCACTATCACCAGCCATGGTGGGAGATATGGGTTTCATGTATCCATTTGCAAAAGCTTCTAGATCATGAAAAGGAAAGAGGGTATGAAGCTTGTTGTCACAAAGATAACACAACCTTTTATACGCACATTCTGTACATCTAATAACAACTTTATTCTGATGACATTTATGGCATAGTTCATCATCAGTTGGAACACGACATTGTTCCAACACCTTTTCAAGCAAAACCGGCCTACACTCATTCCAACTTTCTTGAACATTTGACATCCTTTTGTCCCATTTTCTCTTTGAAAGTCTCTTATTTTTTTTCTCCCACTCCATTATCTCATTCTCAGCCTGCAGACAAACTACTTCAAATTCATCTAAAAATTAACAAAGTGAATACAGTAATTAATTTATTTTATAAAGTAAAATAAAAAAGACAATATACATATTATAATATGAAAGTACCATTATGTAAAATCAATCATCTACACTACTGTGTGATATATGTATATTATATAATAAGCTGTACTTTAATTAATATAAACTGTACCTGCTTCATCACAGCTCAGGGAAGCTAAGTCGTCACACTCGTTTGGATCGGCCTCAATATCCTGCACTAATATTAATTAAGGCAGAAACAAAACGTATTATTACATACCGGTAATATATATTAAGATTTAAGATAGCATTAGCACTAAGCCACTAGTTTTTAACAATTAATTGTAAACATATATTTATATATTTCTTCTTTAGTTGTAATGTTTGATATGTATTTTATCAAATGAATAAAGAAAACTGACAGTATGAAAATACAGCACAATTACCAACTGTTCCACTTCCACATGCAGTAGTCGCTTTTCTTCTTGGTCGGTATTTACAATGTGTTTGTTTCTTACCAGTTTCACAGTCGTACTCAAACACGAAGACGCTTTTTTTCTTTTGTTTAGCAGGTGGAGGCGCAACTGACGCCAGATGTTCTAATGCACGTTTACATACATCTTCATAGGTTTCCTTACTTTTTCTTTTTCTTTTCACTCATTGACACATTTCCTAATAATAAAAAAATTAGAGCTTATTGCAACAAATAATTTGTGAATAATTGTAAGAGCTATCTATAACATGGCTTAGGTTTTATGATTAATTTATTTATTCATTTTCGTGTCATTAGCTCAGCTGATACATGTAGGTCTTAAAATTTAGATAACATTTGAGGTTCAAAAGCTTCGTTTAAAACGATGATTCCAAGTTCAAAACTTTACTTCATAATTTTATTCGCTTATTTATGTTAATGAGATGCTAATATCATCATTTACACAAATGCAAATAAGGTATTTTATAATACATACTCACCCTCGCTGGAGCATTCTCCCGAATCCGCCATTTTCCCTATGACTTGGTTTTAATACTCATTCTCCGTGACCGCGCATGCAGGAGAATTATGATATTCATCATATTCATCTGTGTTAACAAATGATGATTATCATGATACTCAAGTGGGAGGATATGTTGGCTGGGGACAATCCATTTGAAATACACGAAAAAGTGTGTATTTTGGGGCATGCGCAGTTGGTATTTTTGTACCCAGACCCACGAAAACCTTCAACACGGCCGTTCAATATTCTGCAAAATACATCGACATGTTGTGGCTGATTCTGGAATTTAATGGTAACAAATAGCAGTAGAAATGTTGTAAGAATATAATCGTGGCTGGTTTGAGATGCGATAAAGTATTACTTGGCAGAAATTTCTGGAAAAGAGACTGATAAATGGAAAATAATGCACCAGGCGCGAAAGTGATCGATGACCAGTTCATGACCTTCTGATGAAACCCAGTTTGAATTCTTGTTTATTCAAACTTATGAACACGAGAATATCGTATTATTGTTCTGAATATTATTCGAATATTCGTAGACAGCTACAAGGTAAATTACAACAAAATCTGGAATTTTAAAAACTTATTTCATGTATATAGTACTGCATGTATGTCTTTCAAATAAAACGTGACCTTGGTGGTATATTTGTCATTTGTTGATTTGCAACATTTAATTTGTTACATGTTTTAATCCACTTGTTTGTGTGTAATCGAAATAATCGACACTGTAGCTTTCTGAGGTTTAATAATTTATTAATTCATATTACATCTGTTTATACTGATCTATGTGATTGAAGATTCAAACACCAGTAGCTGAACTTCACTATGAACCAGCCATATTTGTACGGCCTGTTTATATTGCCCATTTGAGTATGGCGAAAAAATGCTATGCATAAAAAAATAACAAAGTGAGACGTTCTTCTTTTACTTATTTTTAAGCATTTAAAGTACTTAACACCAAAGATGCGAGGGGCAGGTGGCACACATGCTCACATTTAACTAATATATGATTTATAATGATATTGGATTTTGGTGTCTAGTTCAGTTGTAAAATTTACTAAAGTTTGTGGAGCCCTTCATCAGAGTAAAACCAAAGGCGCCACCTTTTTAACTTTATACCCAAAACACTGCTTAAATATATCAACTTTACTCTTAAAAACATTACAATTATATGATTACTGGTATATATACTGTAATAAAGCAGCTTCTGGTACAAAAAATACCCTTTAGACTTAATGGCATCTTGTGCAGTCAGTTAACTGATAAGGGTGTAACAATAGAGGGGCTAGGGGGGGGGGGTACAGGATGCCCACTTAATATTTATCCTAAGCTCCATTGGTAACTCTGAAAATGGGCTAAAATGTGACTAAAGCCTGGTTTCCATTTGGTCACTAGTGGTCATTGACAGAGTTGCTGCTGGGATAGGATTTATTCTATCCCAGCAACTGCAATCAACTGCTTGTGACCCACCAATGTCCAAATGTCAGTCAGGATTAAAATTTCCAAGGGAAAGCACAATGCACCCCACCTTACTATTAATTTTGATGAATTAGGCTAACCCGAAGTATCTTCTGCCAGCACTAGGTAGATAATGCTGGCATGCGTGTAGTCCCCATTTATAACAAGGGTGTCCACAGTTAGTAAGGCTCTCAATTGTACTGTATACTCTACTGATAAATTTACTTTTGGATGAAGTGCCAACTGAAGATATTTGAACCAAGGCTACATTATGTGCAGCCTAAGATGAGTAAAGTCATAATCGACGGCAATAAATTATGAGTTTTAAGAAATCATTTTATTAACCTTTTCACCACCAGGTTAAGCTATTTAGAATTTTATTCTCGTTAACATGCCAGATGATTTTATTCTACTGCAGAGGGAATGCATTAGCTGGTTGGGGTGGCCTTGCAAGCTCACCTTGAATGGGTCAACTCACTGTTGCTTAGATTTGCTGAGAATCCCTGTTAATCAGCTAATTAAGTTACAGTAGCCAGTATAGGCAGGAATGGGTTATGGTCCAAATCAAAATGTCAAACACAGTAAATGTAATATTAATTTTATTGTGTAAACAACCAGAGTTAGTAGTGGAAAATTGTTCTCTCGAGGTGGGAATTCTTAACTTCTGGCTTTTAAATACATGGATCCGAATGCAGCTGTTCAGTTCATAAGAAATAATACAGAGATTGTTGTTTGCAAAAGTAAAACTACAGTTGGTGACTGTACTATGAAAAGACCTTTGGCTGAACTGATTTTCAAAGTAATTTTCTTTAATTTAGAAAGCAGACTTTGGATATACAGTGTGTACTAAAACATTGACTGTAACCATCAATCACTGTCTGTTTATTATCAGGGATGCCAGGAGGGGCACAGGGGTGTAGGAACTGGAGGGAAAATGGGGCATGTGCCCCCCCCCCTCCCCTCAACTTTGTCATGAAGTGCCCTTTTTGCAACAGGAAAGTGCCCTTTTTATGTTAAAACAAGTGCCTGAAGTGTCCTTTTGAAGTCCTACCCCCTGAACAAAGTGCCCTTTTGAAGCTGTGCCCTTCCAAGATCAAATTGCTTCCTATACCACTGGAGGGGCAGCTTCCACTCTTGCCTTTCAGTGCTAGGAGGGGCAAGGGGGATTAACACTTAAGATATTAAAAAGGAAACTATATGGGGTCACTACATAGAGTGGGTATCTCCTTGTATTTAAAATATAATTAAATAGAAAAATAAGTTCACCATTTATTATTTTATCATATATTTTATTTATTAAAATTTGTACCTAACTGATACTGGAGAAACAACAATAGGACTCAAGGTCCCTTACAAGGTGGTTCTCCTAAGATTGAATTGATTTTATGGAGGGGGGGGGGGGACCAGAGAACCTGGAAAAACCCTTGAAGCACAGGAGAGGTCAACTACAATAACTCTACTCACACAAGTTCCAAGCTCAAGCCTGTGACAAGGTGTTGAAAGTGGTCACCCATCCAAGTACTAACGCCATCCAATCAAGCTTAACTTTGGATCACAGCTGTGGTCAGGCAACTCTTCTGTCTCTTCACCACCTATGGTCATATAGGTATAGTACCAGTTTAAAACTGGTGTAAAATGTATAAATTAGCAACTAATGTTTACCCCATATACCAATGTATATTACTTGTAGATACAAATTAAAAAACAACAATGCCTTGTAGTACATTGTACAGCTATAAGAATATTATGTCACATATAACATATATAAAAAGTAATAAACACAGTGTCATCAGCCATAAGACAATATATTTTTTTGTGAAAAATATGAGGAGATACTACATACATGTTGATATAAACTTGATCAGTCACTCAGCTAATTATGAATATTTGAGGTGATTGAAAGATGTAGACAATTATTTATTATTCAAATAGCCATCGTTTATACGTTCCAATGATACTTCTTGAAGTCATATCCAGTGTCCATATGACGATATACAAATATAAATATTTAATTATTTTACATACAAGTACGGAAAATTATGAAATCTGAAAAGTGAACTCGTCATGAAGAACGGCCACGATGCATGGGCCACGATGAATCTGTTATCTGTCACACTTTAAACTCGAACCAGAGTTCCAAAAATACCACAAAGGCAAGTAAGTATTTCTTGTCTCCTTGAAATGACTTTTGCAAAGGAATAACTCTCAATTTCTCGGATTAAGTCCCAATAAACACGTTATTTCGCTTCACTCCTTCTCGAAAACAACCCATATTACATGAAGACCGCGATGGGAGAATGCGTGTGAAATTATCTGCGCAGCGCAGTAGGCGTCAACGCGTTAAGCCAATCAGAGTCGATTTTCAAATGGATTGTCCCAGAGCCATTCGCTTGCCGCGTGCGTATGGGTCTGGGTACGAGATTGGAAAAAGTGTGTATTTTGGGGCATGCGCAGTTGGTATTTTTGTACCCAGACCCACCCACGAAAACCTTCAGCACGGCCGTTCAATATTCTGCAAAATACATCGACATGTGGCTGATTCTGGAATTTAATAGTAACAAATAGCAGTAGAAATGTTGTAAGAATATAATCGTGGCTGGTTTGTGATGCGATAAAGTATTACTTGGCAGAAATTTCTGGATAAGAGACTGATAAATGGAAAATAATGCACCAGGCGTGATAGTGATCGATGACCAGTTCATGACCTTCTGAGTTCTGATGAAACCCAGTTTGAATTCTTGTTTTTTCAAACTTATGAACACGAAAATATCGTATTATTGTTCTGAATATTATTCGAATATTCGTAGACAGCTACAAGGTAAATTACAACGAAATCTGGAATTTTAAAAACTTATTTCATGTATATAGTACTGCATGTATGTCTTTCAAATAAAACGTGACCTAGCTTGGTGGTATATTTGTCATTTGTTGATTTGCAACATTTAATTTGTTACATGTTTTATAATCCACTTGTTTGTGTGTAATCGAAATAATCGACACTGTAGCTTTCTGAGGTTTAATCATTTATGAATTCATATTACATCTGTTTATACTGATCTATGTGATTGAATATTCAAACACCAGTAGCTGAACCTCACTATGAACCAGCCATATTTGTACGGCCTGTTTATCTTGCCCATTTGAGTATGGCGAAAAAATGATATGCATAAAAAAATAACAAAGTGAGAGGTTCTTCTTTTACTTATTTTTTTAAACATTAACTTTAAAGTACTTAACACCAAAGATGTGAGGGGCAGGTGGCACACATGCTCACATTTAGCTAATATATGATTTATAATGATATTGGATTTTGGTTTCATTTGTCACAGCTGTCTAGTTCAGTTGTAAAATTTACTAAAGTTTGTGGAGCCCTTCATCAAAGTAAAACCAAGGGCACCACCTTTTTAACTTTATACCTAAAACACTGCTTAATTATATCAACTTTACTCTTAAAAACATTACAATTATATGATTACTGGTACATTGCGTGTAGTCCCCATTTATAACAAGGGTGTCCACAGTTAGTAAGGCTCTCATTTGTACTGTATACTCTACTGATAAATTTACTTTTGGATGAAGTGCCAACTGAAGATATTTGAACCAAGGCTACATTATGTGCAGCCTAAGATGAGTAAAGTCATAATCGACAGCAATAAATTATGAGTTTTAGGAAATCATTTTATTAACCTTTTCACCACCAAGTTAAGCTATTTAGAATTTTATTCTCGTTAACATGCCAGATGATTTTATTCTACTGCAGAGGGAATGCATTAGCTGGTTGGGGTGGCCTTGCAAGCTCACATTGAATGGGTCAACTCACTGTTGCTTAGGTTTGCTGAGAATCCCTGTTAATCAGCTAATTAAGTTACAGTAGCCAGTATAGGCAGGAATGGGTTATGGTCCAAATCAAAATGTCAAACACAGTAAATGTAATATTAATTTTATTGTGAAAACAACCAGAGTTAGTAGTGGAAAATTGTTCTCTCGAGGTGGGAATTCTTAACTTCTGGCTTTTAAATACATGGATCCGAATGCAGCTGTTCAGTACATAAGAAATAATACAGAGATTGTTGTTTGCAAAAGTAAAACTACAATTGGTGACTGTACTATGAAAAGACCTTTGGCTGAACTAATTTTCAAAGTAATTTTCTTTAATTTAGAAAGCAGACTTTGGATATACAGTGTGTACTAAAACATTGACTGTAACCATCAATCACTGGACCTGTTTATGATCAGGGATGCCAGGAGGGGCACAGGGGTGTAGGAACTGGAGGGGAAAAAAGTGCCTCAAGTGTCCTTTTGAAGTCCTACCCCCTGAACAAAGTGCCCTTTTGAAGCTGTGCCCCTCCAAGATCAAATTGCTTCCTACACCACTGGAGGGTCAGCTTCCACTCTTGCCTTTCAGTGCTAGGAGGGGCAAGGGGAGTTAACGCTTAAGATATTAAAAAGGAAACTATATGGGGTCACTACATAGAGTGGGTATCTCCTTGTATTTAAAATATAATTAAATAGAAAAATAAGTTCACCATTTATTATTTTATCATATATTTTATTTATTAAAATTTGTACCTAACTGATACTGGAGAAACAACAATAGGACTCAAGGTCCCTTACAAGGTTGTTCTCCTAAGATTGAATTGATTTTATGGAGGGGGGGTGGGGGGACCAGAGAACCTGGAAAAACCCTTGAAGCACAGGAGAGGTCAACTACAATAACTCTACTCACACAAGTTCAAGCTCAAGCCTTTGACAAGGTGTCCAAAGTGGTCGCCCATCCAAGTACTAACGCCATCCAATCAAGCTTAACTTTGGATCACAGTGGTCAGGCAACTCTTCTGTCTCTCACCACCCATGCTTCCCATATGGTCACATAGGTATAGTACCAGTTTAAAACTGGTGTAAAATGTATAAATCAGCAACTAATGTTTACCCCATATACCAATGTATATTACTTGTTGATACAAATTAAAAAAAAACCCTATGCCTTGTAGTACATTGTACAGCTATAAGAATATTATGTCACATATAACATATATAAAAAGTAATAAACACAGTGTCAACAGCCATATTTTTTTGTTAAAAATATGAGGAGATACTACATACATGTTTATATAAACTTGATCAGTCACTCAGCTAATTATGATTATTATATAGCATGCTATCGGATATGAGCTTTTGCGTAATCTGATTGGTTCCCTACTACCAGGCTATCAGCTCATATCCTACTAGTAGAGGAAAAACAAGATGGCGGCATGGTTTTTAAACTGCCGAAAAGAGTTGAAATTGACGGATTTTTATACAGAAAAACATCAACACCCTCAAACAAATGTGTAAAAAAACAACATTGTGTAAAAATACATTGACAAATACACAATTTAGCATGCCAAATGATAAAATTCACCTAAAAACTACGTCTTTTTACTTAAAAAACCCGACTAAATTAACGTGTTGATATTAATTTGTTGCCAAACAAAGAAACTCACGGTTAAAATCAAGCTTACAACACACTTTTCGTAGGAGATCACCAGTAAAGAGACTTTTTTATTTAGATAAGCATTTGGAGTAGTAAAAAGCATGTTCTTTTTCAAAAACAACCACTGAACTAAGTAATTTAGTTTCACTGCCGAAGGTGTTTCAGTTTCACTTTTGCATGAAATCAAAACCTTTTTCACGACAGCAACGCTAATATAAACAACTGACCCACCTTTTGACTTCATAAAGGGTACCTTTTAATCTTTTTTGTTGACCTGCTTAACACATTCCTTGCCTCTCGAGCAACATTTATGCAACATTAATTTCAAAGCTGATTGCCGAACAGCTCAGCGAGAAACTCAATGGAATGCATCATTACGCATGGCGGAAGTATTAGTTGCCTATGCTGGAAGTTTGTCGTTTGAAACATTTCGCTGTAATTTTGTCTCTTGTACAGTGCTTGACTGCTTGGCTATATAATAAAACAGTTATACCATCGCTCTCGTCGTATACGAACTAATAGCCAACTCGGCGAAGCGCCTCGTTGGCTATGAGCTCATATACGACTCGAGCTCATGGTATAACTGTTAAATATTTGAGGTGATTGAAAGATGTAGACAATTATTTATTATTCAAATAGCCATCATTTATACGTTCCAATGATACTTCTTGAAGTCAAATCCAGTGTCCATATGACGATATACCATAAATATTTAATTATTTTATATACAAGTACGGAAAACTATGAAATCTGAAAAGTGAACTCGTCACGAAGCACGGCCACGATGCATGGGCCACGATGAATCTGTTATCTGTCATACTTTAAACTCGAACCAGAGTTCCAAAAACACCACAAAGGCAAATAAGTATTTCTTGTCTCCTTGAAATGACTATCGCAAAGGAATAACTCTCAATTTCTCAGATTAAGTCCCAATAAACACGTTATTTCGCTTCACTCCTTCTCGAAAACAAGCCATATTACATGAAGACCGCGATGGGAGAATGGGTGTGAAATTCTCTGCGCAGCGCAGTAGGCGTCAACGCGTTAAGCCAATCAGAATCGATTTTGAAATGGATTGTCCCAATCTCGTACCCAGACCCACGCGTTCCCATACCCACACGAGGCTCTGGTAACAGCCACTTCAGGGCCCGTTTTGATTGGCTAATCCAATGCGCATGCTCGACTAGAAATCGTTGCCTGATCTTGCCCAGGTTTATAAATATCACTTCAGCCGAAGTTAGAATTTGCCACAATGAACAAAATACTCTCAACTTGGTAGTTATTTGATGCAGGGTTGTGATATTTTAGCATCCAGTGCCGATAGGCTTTCATGTTGACGACTTTTGAACGGTTCCGAGGGGGAAAGCGGCGAGTATCAAATGGCATGGCACATTGCGCGCGGCATCTTGTCAGTTGTGAAACAAAACGGCTAGTAAGTTCAGAACTACTCTTCATTAAAATATATTGTGTACGTATGTTAACACATGTTGAATAAGCTTTCATTTGATGTATAGTTCAAGTTTTTCCGTTTTGTAAAACTTGTTAAAATGTCCAAAATGTGCGAACCGCTGTTCGAAATAATATTACAAATAAACAGGAAATTGACTTATCACAAGTGTTAATACAGAATTTTATAATTTTTTTTAAATATTTAACGCACAACATTGAGAGATATAGCAAAGGGAAGCTATTAAAAAATGCTATTTGGGGTAGAAATTTCAAGTTTTTAGCTAAACGGAAAATATTTTTAAAATGGGAAAATGTCTGTCATTTGATTATTAAATCAAATAATATTATTATTGTTGACTTCGAATGCATCTTATAATGAAGCTTTTGAAACGTTTGCGGCTTTCTAGCCAAAGCAAACCAAAGCAAGAGAATTTGGAGGACTTCACATTGGAATGTATAGCTTTTATTTTAACCCTAGCGATCTCCCAGGCAGTGACGACTGACGGGTAGAATCGCCTAGCGTTGGCAAGAGTAATAAAATACTAAAGCCTCAACGTTCACAGCAAAGTTTTAGTTTTAAATCCTTTAACCCGAGCGACCTCTCCGTGAGGAGTAGAATCGCCTGGCGTTATATAGCCAGAGTAATTATAGAGTAAAAGAGATTTTAGCGTTCAGAGGGTTTATAAAGATACCTTAGAAGTCAACAATATTACTGTTTATTTAATATTTATTAACACATTCACGCAATGAATTAAATGACAGAAGTTTTCCCATTTAAAAAATATTTTCCGTTTAGCTAAAAACTTGAAATTTCTACCCCAAATAGCATTTTTCAATAGCTTCTCTTTGGTATATCTCTCAATGTTGTGCGTTAAATATTTAAAAAAATATATAAAATTCTGTTTAACGCTTGTGAGAAGTCAATTTCCTGTTTAATATTTGTAATATTATAAAACGGAAAAACTTGAACTATACATCAAATGAAAGCTTATTCAACATGTGTTAACATACGTACACAATATATTTTAATGATGAGTAGTTCTGAACTTAATACTAACCGTTTTGTTCCACAACTGACAAGATGCCGCGCGCAATGTGCCACGCCATTTGATACTCGCCGCTTTCCCCCTCGGAACCGTTCAAAAGTCGTCAACGTGAAACCCTATCATCGGCATTGGAGGCTAAAATATCACATCCCTTGCATCAAATAACTACCAAGTTGAGAGTATTTTGTTCATTGTGGCATATTCAACTTCGGCTGAAGTGATATTTATAAACCTGGGCAAGATCAGGCAACGATTTCTAGTCAAGCATGCGCATTGGATTAGCCAATCAAAACGGGCCCTGAAATGGCTGTTACCAGAGCCTCGTGTGAGTATGGGAACGCGTGGGTCTGGGTACGAGATTGGGATTGTCCGACAGCCATTCGCTTGCCGCGCGCGTATGGGTCTGGGTACGACATTGATCCCGACTGCAACACGCCTACTATTTTTTTTTTTGTTATATTCTTTTTAGTTGAACAACCCGCATGATGTGGGACAGAGAAGTCCCCTAGGCTTCAGGATAATTCTAGACTCTTTAAGCCTGGTTTCCATATAGTCGTAAGAGCCGGCGGCATGGCTGCGGCAAGGGGCAATGGTCCAATCGCATACAGCTTTTTATTGCTGGCTAATTCAACACTGTCTATGATTGGACCATCGCCTCTTGCCGCACCCATGCCGCCGGCTCTTACGGCTATATGGAAACCAGGCTTTAAAGCCCCGTTTACACTAGAGCAAAACCATCCTGATTCACATTGTTTTTTATTCCCATGAGGATGAAGAACAATGTGAATCAGGATACTTTTGTTCTAGTGTAAACGGGGTCTAAATTGACAATTCAGGATAATCCTGTTCACAAATGTGAAGTATGCACCACATTCAGCCTTCGATCTGATCTTCCTCGGCCCACTCCCACGAGCGAGCGTTATAGAGACCTCCGCACTTTCCAGTAGCCCGAGTGCACACCTGACCCAGGCGTCTTGTTTATTAAGGGGGAGATTACATGGACCGGGCTAGCCCGCTTTATATATCAAACGCATGTTGTTTTAACATTTCGACTACATGGCAAGCGGGCTAGCCCGGTTTGACGGGATCCCGGTTGTCGCAACTGGGCTAGCCCGGTTAGCCGGGATGAAAATGTCTATGTAATCATTTTCATCCCGGCAAACCGGGCTGAAAAACTGTTGATCTCGCAACGATACGCGTTCGTTTACTTGACTGTGTAAATAAATAGTGCTGAAAGGAACTGAAATAGAACAACAACGTTGTTTGTGTGTTTCGTGATCGTAGCGAAGATTAATAAACAAGACGCCTGGTCAGGCGTTCACTCGGGCTACTGCAAACTCGCAGCTTAAATTACCTATAAAAGTCTAAACATCATTGGTCACAGAAAATAGTCAAAACACAATCTAATTCTCCGATAGAAAACACAATTCGCAATACACAAAACACGATTGCCTGTATTTAACGTATTTCCACACAGCGTTCATATGTCGAGCCCCTTCTGGTGTTAAATATCAACACAGCACGACCATGTTTAATCAGCGATTGTAAACGTATATAAGATCAAGATACCTGCCAGCGACGTTACTGAACAATAACTATGTCTGTGAACACACTGAACACGTCCAAGAAAGAACATTTGACTTCAAACAACTTGATCAAACATCAGGATTCAGGAAAGCGAAGAAAGAAAACATGACGATTAGCATTTAGCACGCATCACCAGCCGCGCAAGGCCTGATGCATAGGATGACGTAATGATTGCCATTTCGAAACATAGACAAAAAAATAATAATAACGGAGCAGAAACCTAGACTCGTGTACCACAGCTAGCCCGAGTAATGAATAAGTCATCGTGAAGACTCTTTCGTGGGTTAGCTAAGACAATAACAATCTTTTTATTAACGACAGGCTTACAAAATAAGTAATAGACTAATTAGTGTACTAACGTAACTTTCCCCTTATTTACTTGATAATTGCGAATTTCGGCCTGAACTCATCCCGGCTTACCGGGCTAGCCGGCTCCATGTAATCGTTTCGCAAACTCATCTACCCCGGTCGGCATGTAATCGCCCCCAAAGACCCCGTTCACGCGATGCCGGTACGAAATCGTGCCGGTATCAAATCATCACGGTACCGGTATCATTTCATTCCGTTACTATTTTTACAGTTTAGTTAACTCTATTTTTATTAAATTCCCGCCGTCATGCTTCTTTTACCCCTTTTTTAAGCAAAGAAAAAAGTTTCGTAAAACCGTGATGAAATCATTACGGTAAGTGTTCATGCCGATAAAGGAATAATTTCTTTACGGTTTCATATCGTTCCGGTTAACATTACGGTTTCAAATCGTTACGGTTAGCAGTACGGTTTCATGTCATTTCATGCTGGTATCGTGTGAACGCAAGGCCTAACCGAAACGACTTCGTCACGGTTTCATTTCGTACCGGCATGCATCGTGAACGGGGTCTAAGTCTTTGTTATGATCACGAAACACACGAACAACGTTTTGATGTTCTATTAATTTCAGTTCCTTTCAGCACTATTTATCCACGCAGTCAAGTAAACGAACGCGTATCGAAGCGAGTTCAACAGTTTTTCAGCCGGGATGAAAACGATTATCTGGACATTTTCACCCCGGTTAACAGGGATAGCCCGCTTGTCATGTAATCGAAATGTTAAAAAAAAAACACATGCGTTTTATACATAAAGCGGGCCAGCCCGGTCCATGTAATCGCCCTCTTAATTCTTTCCTGTCCGGTCTTTGGTATTTTATTCTGGCTAACGCCAGACGATTTTATTCACCTCTGGGGAAGCCCTCGGACAGGAATCAGTTAAGGTCTTCGTTAAGGTTTGCAGGCTCATTTCGGTTAAACGCTCTCAATTCGTCAGAATTTATTCCCCAAAAATAAAATAGATATCGTTAGAAGCTATTAACTTGTAGAATACAATGTTGTCTTTAATTTTGCGATAAACACAAACCACTAATTATTGTAAATATTTCAAGTAAAACCAGAGGGCTTCACTCCGGGAGATTCAGTAACTCTTTCCTGTCCGAATCGGTCTTTAGTATTTTATTCTGGCTGACGCCAGACCTAGCCTAATTTCTAAGCCTTTCGTTTCCGCCATTGAGCTTGGCCGCGTAGTCGGTTTGGGTTCTTGGGAAGACTGGGGAGAGGCTGGAAACGAGAAGGCCTAGCAACATTCGCAAAAAGGTCCTGCCCAGAATCGTTTGGGCCCTTCGATTGTTCCTGGGAACTAGTAAATCTACCGTAAACAATACTGAGTGACAGTATAAAAGCATAAGAATGTCTGCGAAGATTTTACCAAAGATCTTGGCGATCGAAAGAAGGATATATGGAATATATTCAAATTGGAGCTCGGAATGAAAATGTAATTGTGTAACTTTCAACTTTTGGCGGCTGCAGAAGGAAAGCTAGTAATAAGAAAGCTAGGCCAGTGAACCTTCGTCGATCCGAGGTGAGTAGGCTTGTATAATTTTATACACATGGAAATAGTAAATGTCGGGAAACACTTAGGAC
Organism: Paragorgia papillata; assembly: GCA_035771165.1. NCBI lineage: Eukaryota > Metazoa > Cnidaria > Anthozoa > Scleralcyonacea > Coralliidae > Paragorgia > Paragorgia papillata. The sequence goes on along the minus strand of JAWNZC010000082.1, from coordinate 1,963,423 downwards.
GCCACAACATCACAATTCTTCCTCACTGATAAACAACTGAGCTGTAAAGTGAAAGTGTTTACGAATTTTGCTAGGCCTTCCCCAGCGGGTCCGTTCGGATCACTTCCGAAACGTGTCATACCATTTTATTCACCTCTGGGGAAGCCCTCGGACAGGAACGAATTAAAAAGCGTTTTATTTGTATAGGTAATAGCAAGGTTCGAGTGCAATTTCGAAAAAACATGCACGAGTGAGTTTTACAAAGACTATCAAAATTGCCCAAGTCCGAAGGACGAGTGCTATTTGAGGTCTTTGAAAAACTCATGAGTGCGTGTTTTTTTAAATTGTACGAGAAAGCATGCTATGGATCGTTTTCACTCACGTGATCGGTGACCCCATGGGGGTGGTGAAACAATACGAAATATTTGAATAAGAAAGAGCTAATTCCCATACCGTACACCAATATGGCCGCCATTTCATTGTTTTGGTACACCAATATGGCCGCCGTGACGTCAGGTGAAAACAATCTATTACTTATTATAATACCATCATCGCCTCGGATTCTTTTGTTCTCCGAGGGAATGTAAACCTCGTATTCCCTCATCGCTCATGCAAGAGGGAAATTTACCCTTTGTCTTATTTTTCATGTATGTTATTTGAACAAAGCATCTTGATTAGAAAGATTATCTTTATGCTAAATGTTTTCATGTATGTTATTTATAAGTAATAACATGACTTGAGGGAAATTAGCGATTACATTTCCCCGCCGCCGAGGGAAGATTTGTGAGGCCCGAGGCAAAGGGGAAATTTAATCGCTAATTTCCCGAAAAGTCATGTTATTAGTTTGTAATATTATGATCCCCGAGGAAAACTTTGAGAATCTTACCGACAGGAAATTTACACGGTTGATCAGAGAAGTTGCATCTAATTTTCCCGTGCATGTTGATGATGGAAAATTAGAAGACAAAGAAATCTTTTGTCTTCTTCTAAATTTCCCGCTTGCATATATTTTCCCTCATCAACATACACGGGAAAATTAGATGCAACTTCTCTGATCAACCGTGTAAATTTCCTGTCGGTAAGATTCTCAAAGTTTTCCTCGGGGATCATAATATTACAAACTAATAACATGACTTTTCGGGAAATTAGCGATTAAATTTCCCCTTTGCCTCGGGCCTCACAAATCTTCCCTCGGCGGCGGGGATATGTAATCGCTAATTTCCCTCAAGTCATGTTATTACTTATAAATAACATACATGAAAAAATTTAGCATAAAGATAATCTTTCTAATCAAAATGCTTTGTTCAAATAACATACATGAAAAATAACAAATAACAGTAAGAGCTTTTTTTCTAATTAAAAATTATTTTTGTACAAATTAAAAAAATTAAAAAATTGCACTGTATTTCCTTTTTTCAGCAATGTATTTCCCAAAACTGCACTGCTCTCAACCAATAAGAATTGAGAAATTTTTTCATGTATATTATTAATGTCGGAATCGAACGGCGAAAATTCTTTTTAACAAAATTAAACGGTTTGTTCTTAAGCCCTAATCAAACGAGAACGCAAGTCTTCGCATGTTGGCAGTCACGCTATCTCAGCCAGCCGCCCTGAATAATTTCCTGAAAATATCATGTACCGTGACAAAGTTAAGTACTATTTAAAACACGAGCAGGAGTGTTTTGAATGGCTTAAAAACGATCACCATTTGGTAAGTTCGTTGGCGTAGTAATTTTGAAAAATAACGTGGTCTAAGGCGAGAAAATCAAAGCTAAAGTTTATGTAAATTAGGAGAAAATTTTATCAGATATAAAACAACGATACGGTTATGATTTTTCTTTGTGTTTTCCTCATGAATTATTAATGAGTTTTTTAAAACTTGTTTAAAACACTCATGAAACCTTTATTTTGTTAATTTGTGTGTTCGAACGACCGCCACAGAAATTCTGACTGCCAACTTGCGATGACTTGCGTTCTCGTTTGATTAGGGCTTTAAGTCGTCCCGAGTGAAGTCCTCTGGTTTTACTTGAAAAATTCGCAACTATTATTGGCTTGTGTTTATCGCAAAATCAAATACAACATTGTATTCTACAAATTAATAACTTTCTAACGATAAATTCTGACAAATCGAGAGCGCTTTACCGAAATGACCCTGCAAACCTTAACCGAAGACCTTAAAGAAATAGGTTTTAACCCTTTGAGGCCTTGACCTCTGAATAAAATCGTCTGGCGTTAGCCAGAATAAAATACTAAAGACTCGTCTTCAGGCTTCAAAGTGTTAATCCGTTCCATATTATATAGAGAATAATACGACACGAGAAATAAATTTCATATTTCCAAACATCCATGTATTGTTCTGTTTATTATATAAAAAATGGTCCTATTGCCTTGCAAAAACAGCAATAAACTATAATGCTGATTCAGCGATAATCGTCACATGTGCGATTATTATAAATAATCGCACATGTGAGATTATCACTTTTATTAGTGGCGAAAAAATCAATAAAACACTCTATTTTATATAATAAAACGCAATAATTCATTTTTAATTAAGGCTAGTTAGTATAAATACACAGGTAATTCTAGAAAATCGCGTGCGCTGATTCGTCGAGCTACTTCGGATTAATTCTCGATAATCACCTACAGCGTTTATTCAACATGACAGCCAGCCAAGTTGTCAATGCGACAGACGGGGAAATTAACAATTTTAAAGAAAATGTTGTTTCTAAAAGTACGAAAATGTGTATTTATACTAAAACAATTATTCGCCTCAGGCTCAGTGAATATCGGTGAATAATAACCTCGACTTCGTCTCGCCACCGTGTAATATCCCCTTTATAATAACCGAGAAGATATGGATTTTATGTTCGAGTGGCAAGGACAATATATATGAGATATTGCTCTTACCACGAGAACATAAAATCCATATCTTTGAGCAACCGTGTAATGTTCTATTTAGTATATGGACAATGAAATTATGCGTGGAAGTGATGTTGATAAACTGGGTTTAATGCGAAAACTACAACCGCTTGACCTAAAACTTTTAGAAAATCAGATGAAAAATACAACAACTTCTCCGAATACGTCATTTTACGTGAAAAACTTAATTAAGACAAGTTACTGGGTCAAATTTACTTGATTCGAAACTTACGGCAAAAGGCGTAAATTTTGACTTGTCGATATATCACTCGCGAGCGTTACATATATATATATATATACGAGAAATACGCCACTTGGTTCTCGGATGTAGTAAAATATGGATTCTACGAGTGTTTTAGTTGCTAATAAAATACTCTTTTCCATATAATAAACAGCGATATTGACCTCGCCTTCCGGGAATGATTGTTAAATAGTGCATTTTTATTCATACACTCACACAACGTATATACTTATCAACATTAATTCAAAATTTCGTTTCCTTCATGTTTTCATCTGCAATAACACTTTCAAGCAGAGGCGTTTTACTCTTATCTTTTGAAATGGCTTGCTTTGCTTCTTTGTAAAGAAGCCATGACAACATGTAAAACAATGTTCCAAGTCCTGCAGACAAAAATAAAAATAAAAAACAATTAGCTATTACTACTCTAACACGAACACGATCTCAAACACGATCTTGAACACGAAATTGAACACGAACACAAACTCAAAATCGAACACGAACTCGAACACGAACTCGAAACCGAACACGAACTTGAACCTTGAACACGAACTTGAACACGAACTTTAACACGAACACAAACTTGAACACAAACACGAACGTGAACACGAACTTGAGCTGGAACACAAACTCAAAATCGAACACGAACTTGAACACAAACACGAACACAAACTCAAAATCGAACTTGAACACGGACCTGGACACGAACTTGAACTCGAACACAAACTCAAAATCGAACACGAATTTGAACACAAACATGAACTCAAAATCGAACTTGAACTCGAACCTGAACACCAGCTTGAACTCTATCACGAACTTGAACACGAACACGAACTTGAAAACGAACACGAACACGAACTTTAACACGCACCTGAACACGAACTTGAATTCGAAGACAAACTCAAAATCGAACACGAACTTGAACACGAACACAAACTCAAAATCGAACTTGAACACGAACACGAACTTGAACACGAACTTGAACTCGAACACAAACTCAAAATCGAACACGAACTTGAACACGAACTTGAACACAAACTTGAACTTGAACACGAACACGAACTTGAACACGCACCTGAACACGAACGTGAATTCGAAGACAAACTCAAAATCGAACACGAACTTGAACACAAACTCAAAATCGAACAAGAACTTGCACTCGAACACTAACTGATAATCGAACACGAACTTGAACTCGAACACAAACTCAAAATCGAACACGAACTTGAACACGGACTCAAACACAAACTCGAAGCGAAAGTCTCTAAATTTCACGTACCTGTCAGTATGCCAGTAATTGTTGTAAGCATTTTCATTTGTTCATTCATATCGTAAACCAAACAATAACCAATCTTATCACAAACATTTTGCCAAATAACGCAATTTAAATCCACAACATGACCAAACAGTATGAGTAAGGAATATGAGTAAGCACTTTTGACGAAAAATACTGGAAGCCAAAAGCAAATGGAATATCTTCCGAACGTAGACACCTGAAATAATCCACAAAATATTATAGTTCAACTGTAAATTATTCAATCAGAGTTTAGTCTAGGTTATTAAAGTGCCCCTAACCTCGAGAGTTTTTATTGTCTTACTTGTTAGAACTTTTAAAATGATAAAGTAACTTATTTGGAAGATTTTCGCTTTGTTTTTGAGATATTTCATTTTGTTTGATATGCAAATGTCTGGAATTTACGTCACACATGAATAATGACTTATCAGAGAATTAATTATTTCGTAGATTAGCAATAATTTGGTAAAATTTGACGAAAACCATCTCGGCCGATAGACAATTATCGAACAAAATTTGCCGAGAGTTGTCGGCGAGTTGTCGGCGTTGTAATGGCAAACAGGAGTAAATATCCCTCAAAATAACTTCAAATCTGAATAGCCGACTTAAAAACGATCTTACAGATGTATTATGGTCGTATGTTCTTGTATAATTCTGCTTTAATTTGTAAATTTCAAAATAAGTTGTATGATGGGGGGTCACAATGGGGGGTCTCAATGGAAAATCATAAAAAATCAATATAATATTTGCTTTTTATTGTATTGCTTTAATTTTTTCAATTTGAATTTGTGAAATGCTGCTTTTCATTTTACATGATCCAAAGTTTGGTGTAAAGTCATTTCTCGTTAAATATTTAACATTTTGTTGGATTATAATAATATTTTTAATAATAGTAATTAGCATAAATTAGCATAATTTGCAAAATGGGATGTCTGACAAGACCCAAAAACCTAAAATTTGAATAGTAGAGGTAAAAGCGATTCAAATGATATATTGTGGTATTATTTTTGTGTTATTATGCCATGTTAATTAACAAATTGCCAAGACCACCTGCTGTGACTGGTTTTCGATCTCAAAAACAAAGCGAAAAATCGAAAATCTTCCAACGAGGTTACTTTATCATTTTAAAAGTTCTTCCAAATAAGAAAATAAAAACTGTCGAGGTTAGGGGCACTTTAAAAAGCATTATAGATAAGTTTTGTGGAACACCACGTAAAATATTTCTTTGCTAAGCTTTCGGCCTGTTGGCTTAGGCCTTCATCAGAGCATTAACAACAAGCTGTTGGCTCACGTCATTTATAAACTAAGCAACTGAGCAATTAAAGCACGTAAGAATTCAATGGCGTATCACATTAATTTTATTAATTAAAAAACTAGATCAAGAATGTTCTCCGAATAGGGCACACCACGTGCTGTTTAATGGCTGTCCCTTTTGAGAAATAGTGCGATGTTTTGCAATCTCGACTCGATTCTCCTGTTCTTCGCGTGAAGTATTGCTTGTCGCTGGCTAAGAGTGACGACTATTCCCACTTAACACGATGGTCATACTTCCAAGCGTGTTTGGCAACAGCAGATTTATCATGTTGGGCTTTTATGCAACATGTCTTATGCTCCTTCAGGCGAGTTGAGAGATTCCTTCCCGTTTCCCCGATGTATACCAAGCCACATTCACACGGAATGTGATACACTCCAGGCTTAGATAAGCTATCCACCTCATCTTTATGTGTGAAAAGTACCTTGAACAATTTGTGTTGACTACTGTGAAATACCTTCATACCAGCACGATTTAGAATCATGTCAATCTTGTGGGATGCTGGTCCGATGTACGGAGGAGAAACTGAAGGTGGTTCTGGCTGGGGCTGAGTATTCGGCTCCGGATGTACCGAACGTGTCATAGAAGCTTGAATCATCTTCTCAGGAAAACCATTGTTAGTTAAAACCAACTTCAGGTTATCTAATTCATCCTGAAGATGTTCTTCGTCACGAATTGTTCGCGCTCGATGAACGAGAGTTTTGCACTCAGACGATTTGATGCTTGGATGGTGGAATGAAGTGTAGTTAAGGTATCTGTCAGTGTGTGTTGGTTTTCGATAAACAGTATGACTTAAAGTCCCATCTTTGCTTAGTCCCATCTATGATCAATTGCTTAGTTTATAAATGACATGAGCCAACGGCTTATTGTTAATGCTCTGATGAAGGTCTGAGTCAACAGACCGAAAGCTTAGCAAAGAAACATTTTACGTGGTGTTTCCACAAAACTTATTATCACATTATCGCCCTGAAAACTTTCAAATAATTAAACATTCGCAATGTTGCTTTAAATTCTTTGTTGACTGATCAGTGTAAAAGGTGTATTTTATGGAGTACTTAATGTATTTTAAATATATCTTATCAAATTCATTAATAATTTATAAGAAACTAATTCAAAATAAATGATGTTTAATGAATATTTGTAAATACTGTTAAAACATTGTTCAAAAAAACATTGTTAAAACATTTTTTTTATCAAAGTTATAATACAATAGTGACTCCAATTCAGCTTTTTCTGACTTAAAATAATCTTATCTAACCTTTCCTACGACTCTTAAAGAAAGCGTTCATCATTCACATTTAGAATTTGATAACTTACTCGCCTTCAGCTCGCCATTGTAAATGCCCATAAAGATCAGCCGTTCATATTTTAATTACTACATAGAATATATTATTTATACTTTTAAATGAGGCTTAATGTAATTTAGGCAAGGTAAAAAAGGAGACAATGTTAGTCAGCGGTCATTATAATACGTGGGGATTATCTGATCAGCGCTCATCAAAGTCTTGTCAGCGTGGTCTGAGCTTGACTGGTTTTGCGCGCGTTATTTATTTAGTAGATATTTGGTCAGTGGTCACTCATTTATAATATGTGTGGGGATTATCTCATCGCTCATCAAAGTCTTGTCAGCATGGTCTGATCTTGACTGGTTTTGCACTCGCTATTTATTTAGTAGATATTTGGTCAGTGGTCACTCATTTATAATATGTGTGGGGATTATCTCATCGCTCATCAAAGTCTTGTCAGCATGGTCTGATCTTGACTGGTTTTGCACGCCCTGTTTATTGAGTTGATACTTGGGGATTCTTGCTTTGCGCTGTGTTGGAGCCAGCCCTCCTGCCCCCCCCCCCCCCCCCCCAAGAAAAAATCCCAAACCCAACAACAAAACAAAACAAACAACAACACAACAACAATGTTTTAACACCATCATTATTTGAGTATTCTAAACGATAATCTTTGCATCAGAAATAAAATAACATGAAAATTAGTAGTAATATAACTCCTTGCAACTTGAATTCACCTTGTAACTACTCTTTGCCAGAAACCTGTTACTTTTACTTTTCTTAGTTCTGTTTATATACAGCAATAATATATTTTCTTGGACTAACACGTTACAGGTCCTTATTTGCTCTGGGCCCCAGGATAATTACCCCACTTACCACCCCACCACCCCCATTTTCAATGCTTTTGGTTTTAATAGCATTTTTGACTACTCACACAAAGTTTTTCAATCAATCCAGTTTCCCTTGATCTACAATTAAATGTAAGAGAAAGTCATTTTTTTCATTTGTTTTTGCTTTACAAGCTGTCGCGTAAGTTAAACTCAGAGAACAATTCTGAGCTCCAGACGGGGCTTGACCCACAACCTTCCGAATGCCAGCCAGACGCTCTCACCATTGAGCCACTGGAACTCAAATGGTAGACCGAGGTTGTTGTCAAGCTGAAAACACTAATAACGCACAGAAAGTCAGTTCTTGATAATAGATGAATTTCAGGGTATTGTGCGTGCATTGCATTTTTGCAAAGGAATTGGCAGACTCCCCACAAAGTAAGTAATGGCAAACAGACTTGCTAACGAGCCAACAACAGCAGAATAACAGTGTTAAATATCCAGAAACTGTAGCTATACTTTGTCGATTTTAAACAGTATGTTTACTTTGAGTGCAGCTTGCCAGTTTTTTTGAAAAATGATGCGCACCTAACACTCTGAAACTCACATATTGTGAAATGAATGCTTTTACCACAAGCCCTTAGCACCTTAGCACCTTCCCAAATGAAAACTATCCATCACTTTTTCATCTTTACTGGTTCTTGCACTTGAAAAATAATAGTCCTTGTTCTGAAACTCCCGAGAGCCAGAATTTTGTAATGTATGTTCCTAAAAGCAGTAATTCAGTGAATAAAATTAAAGAAAAAATATTTTAAAATTGTGAAAAAAGACTTGTGCTGAAATAAGCAAAACTGTTTTTTAATGAAAAAATAAAAAAAGTAAAAAGTACCTTCCATGAATCTGTTGCCATGGTGAAATCACAGAAGATTATTTTTTTTGAAATGTGGCACTGCCAGTGAATGTAATATACCGTAATACTAATGCGTATAAAAAATTTCCCCTCGATATTCTCCTATATTTTAATTCATCAAAATATATTCTAAATCATTCTTCTTTCCAGAATTTTGAAACATTTATATTAAGAAATACAGGCTCTGCCTTCAATGATAATCTAGAAACAAAAGGCAAACAAGAAATTATTATAACATACTGCAATGCATATATACAGTGGAGCCTCGCTATAGCGCGCATCGTTATAACGCGCGACTCGGTATAACGCAGTTGATCCTTGGACCCCAAAATTTTACTTTTCCTGGTTTGTCATTTGACGACTTATACTTATGTTTACCAACAGTACTAAAGTTCGCCACAGACCGCTAAATTCCGCAAAAGCAAAATAGAGACAGAATTGATGTGTAATATGACGCTGAAACTGAAGTTTCTATTATGCTCATTGGAGTCAATTTGATCTTGTCGGCTGACGATCGCTGATCATCCTGAATAATGGCAATCATTACAAGATAAAACAACAACACGGCAGTGCGATCATTATGAGAAATGAAACCATGCTCAAAAATCTTATTTCAATTACATTTTGTTCAAGTCTGTCTTGAGCGGACTTCAAACTTCTTCAGTCGCGATTTGGATTGTTAGAATCGAACAGGCTTCTAGCAGTACTAAATCTAGCCTGGTACCCTCGCCCAATCAAATAATATGGGCCAGGTAACCACTAAAGACTTCTGATTTCCTATTGGTTGAAATTTCGCGCGTTTTTATTGGCTATGAGTGAAATTGCAATCGCCATAAGTGGATTTAGCCCTGATGACGCGAGAATGAGATTAGTGGTTACCGGGCCCATATTTCTTTTGAAATTGGGCCAGGGTACCAGGCTATACTAAATCTCGCTCCCAGTACTCAGCCCACAATATTGCGCCAGATCTGAGTGGGAAGAGTACTGGGAACGAGACATTTGGCCGTACCTCGCATTAAGGAACTTCATTTATAACGCGGTCACTACTAAGGACCCCCCCCCAACTACCGCGTTATAGTGAGGCTCCACTGTACTGTAGTGCTAGAGTTACAATGTGAAAATAAGTATTTCAAATGATTATTGTGAGACAGTGAACTCAGGTGTGGAATAATATTAAGGTGTTACTCCGAGTGACGAACCATACTGGACAAGTGGAGAAAAATTAGCCTGCGTGCAGTCTCTACGTGGGAATTGAAATAGGTTTCCTGTAGAGACTGCGAATTGGAACGCAAAAGCTTGTTCTGGTCACGTGGGTTTCCCCAAGAATGTGGGGAAAGAACCTGATTTTATAAACACTTTTAAAAGCTTCTTGAAGTGTAGCAGCATCGATACACACCATCTTGCTTTTTTCTTGGGCACATTGGAATTCCTTAGCATAAATTTTGCATAATTTGCAAATAACTAATCAGGTTCTTTCCCCACATTCTTGGGGAAACCCGCGTGACCAGAACAAGCTTTTGCGTTCCGATTCACAGTCTCTACAGGTAACCTATTCTGTTTCCGTGTAGAGACTGCACGCAGGCTAAGGGGCTGTTTACATGGGAGGCGGGACGGGACGTTTGCCGGGATCTCACCATGCATGTATATCTCAATTATTTGTCCCGTTCCGTTTATATGGAAATACGTTTGCCGGGATGTTTTTCATCCCGTCCCGGCAAACCGGGATCCCGGTTTTCTCAACTGGGATCCCGGCAAATCCAAGACAATTTTTCTCATGTAAACACTCCGTCCCGCCTTGCCGGGACGATAATATGCTGACTTTGCAAGATTTGTCATGTGATGCAAAAACAAAAATGGCTTCCACAGAGAAGAGGAGTGCCTAGTCGTTTGCCTAGTCCGTCTACTCCGAACGTTTTCTCAAGAAATAATCCAATGTAGAAGTTATAAAATATATTGGCATTCACCTTGCTAAAACATACGTACAGTTTATCCGACCAAATAGCTTAGTTTCCCTAAAAGAGCGAAATACCGAACATGTTCAAATCATAATAGCGGCCGCTATTATGATTTTTTTTTAGTATGTATTATAATCTGTCTTCTCCGAATGTTTTCTCGAGAAATAAACCACTGTAGTAGCTCCAAATATACTGCAAGAAAGATAATTCATATGGCTAGAACATACGTACAGTTTATCCGACCAAATAGATTAGTTTTCTTAAAACTAGATCCCAAGGATAGTGCAAAGTTTCTAGTCAAAGATAATAACAATTTTTGCCACATGCACGGACAGAGCTGCCAGCCCCCCAAGTTAATTTAATACAAGCCTAAACTCAGACAAACAACCCAAAATACCCCAAATTACGATTGTGTGATGATTATGTTGCTAGCTTCACGTTTTTTAGCCTTGCAAATCGTCTGCCCAATCACGCGCTAAGTACACACAGGTAAAACAGATACATGTGGAACCTCGTGTAGAACTTAAACATTCATGTTTATTGCCAGGGTTATTCGTACAGTTGTTTATTGAACGCCAAATCAAAATGCGAAGACAGTCTACAATCTCCAGTCTTCAGAATTTGTTACTGAGCTGCAGGCTTTTAGCCAAGCGGCCGTCCAGCCGTCCTATGGACGGCCACTTTGGAAAAATCAGGTTTTTGGACGGCCACTTTTTGCATGGACAGTCATGGACGGCCTAAGCAAAATATTCTCCTCAAACAACAACTTACAGGTTTTTCCCTTTCTGATGTTTCTAGATTTCTGTTAGCTGCTGTTTACTTCAGCTACTGTGTAGGCTTTGTTACTTATTTTTGCCAAGGCCATGCAGATATGACGATTGATTGCGCCTTGCAAGATCGATTTAACCACGTATATGTATATGTATATGTAACCATTATGTGGCTCTAACATGAAGTAGCAACCACGTTGTTTAATAAAACCGCTCTTCAATAAGTTTGGCACGCTCACTTGTTCCAGACTCCTCGCCTCCTCGGTCCAACCACGCGATACAATATAAATATGTTTTAATTTAATTTGTGTTTTTTATTTAATTTCTTTATATTTTTCTCAATAGTGCCATCAAAACGCGGGAAACGCTGTTTCAGAGATCCAAAATTCCAAAATTTTCCGGGGCTACTCCCCCAGGCCGCCCCTTATAATTTTTTTGGACGGCCATTTTTTAAATCCTGGCTAAAAGCTTACTGAGCTGACGTGCAAAACTGCTCGAGCGCCACTCGTGTAAAATATAACAGACACGAACGAACAACACTCTACAAACCGACTTCACAACATCGTCATTCGTCAACATGCCAGACCATATTAAAGTGAAATATAAAGTTTTTAATATTTATTTGCATCTTCCGCTAGGCAGACAATAAATCCTTTCGTCCAGACCATATTTAATTAGCCATGCAGCTAAGCCTAGAAAAATCGTTGTTTCGAGAAGAAAATTGTGGGGGCTGGGCCAAGATGGCGGCCAAGAACAAATGACCCTGGCACAGGCTGACCTATCACCACATCTGATTGGTCGAGATAACGTTGGATGTTTTAGGTATTCTGATTGGTGGAAACAAGGCGGGCGGCAGGCTAGCTCGCGGGTATCTGTTTATAGGCTCAAATTATATTAAATAAGTGATACCTGAGAATTGCCGGCTGTTAAAAACAACTTCAAAATGAATAAAAAGCTGGCGAAACACCCGTTAAAACGTCGGAAGAATATGTAATGATGGGTCGTGTCATCTCTGTGCCCTGGCTGCCATACAACGAAGTCCATGGGACAGCAATTTAGAGTGCTTTCTAAATCGGGCGAACAAAAGACTTGGTGAACAAAGTCAAAATTATTTTGGCTGCGAAAGGAAAGTACACCACAGCGCAGAATTTACGTGTTTGGCCATTGAGGAGCAGGCTTTTTTCAAACAAGAATTATCGACTAAACGAAGCCTAAATGTTTATCAAAACGCTGAATTGAATCCACCGTAAACTCACGAAAACAAGGCGGCCCAGCCAGACAACGGCAATCCAGTTTCTTGCGAATTTGGTACAACGGTAAAGCAAATTATAAATATTGAGCATTTACAGATATTTATTAAAAGTCTATTTATTTTAATAATTCAACAATGTATTTGGAAATGAATGTTTTGATTGTTTTCAGTTTGGGTCAGTCAAGCTGAACAAAATATTCAGAAAAAATTTTGCCTCATCACTAGGCGCGATAAACTTAGTGAAGCCTGGGTCCGAGTCCAAAATTAGTCAAAATATGGCTCATTTTTTTGCAGCCTGTGCCAGGGCCATTTGTTTCCGCCATTTTGTTTTTGGCCGCAATCTTGGCCCAGCCCCTGCCTCCTCCACAGGCCCTATTTCATCATGGACAGGTCACACACGCCGAATCTAGGGCCTGCAAGATCCTGTAAAAAATTTGGCAAAACATGGCAAGGAATATATTTGCATAATTAACTACCATTATTAATAGCCATGGCTATATCCGAAGATTTTGAAGGCCCTTGAAGACTTATTACATACGAATCCTAGCATTAAAATGCAGGAATTGTTGAAGAAAGCAATTACGGTTGAACTTTGTCAACTTTCGGCCGGAATAATCAACGAAAATACACTTTAGGGGCTGTTTATATGGGAGGCGGGACGGGACGTTTGCCGGGACGGCACGTTTTTCATCCCGGGTTTACATGAGTTCCACCATCCGGGACGTTCAACAAGCATCTCTAGTTCGTGTTGGACTTGTTCGGTATTTCGCTTTTTTTAAGAAAACTAAGCTATTTGGTCGGATAAACTGTACGTATTTTGTAGCCAGATGAATTATCTTTCCTCCAGTATATTTGATAGCTTCTACAGTGGATTATTTCTTGAGAAAACGTTCGGAGTGGCAAACGACTAGGCATTTTTGTTTTTGCATCACATGACAAATGTTGCAAAGTCAGCATAATATCGTCCCGGCAAAGCGGGACGGATTGTTTACATGAGTAAAATTGTCTTGGATTTGCCGGGATCCCGGCTGAGCGAACCGGGATGAAAAACGTTCCGGCAAACATCTTTCCATATAAACGGAACGGGATAAATAAGAGAGATATACATGCATGGTGAGATCCTGGCAAACGTCCCGTCCCGCCTCCCATGTAAACAGCCCCTTATTTAGTATACCCAGAGACTCTTTGGTTTATACTTTTTCGGTTTCCACAATTCCACAACAACTGAAACTTGAATTACGCTACACTATACTACAGCCTACAATTTAACAAAATTAAATCTCATTAACTCTTGGTCAGTTGACAGTCTTCGATAGCGAAATAAACAAAAAAACAATACGAAAAACCTGTTACTTTCCTGACCGTCGAATTTGCTTTTGTTGGGCAGATATTTCCCCCCTTCAATTCCTTTTTGTCGCTAAAAATATTATTGGCGGAAGGTCGGTAATTCTAAAACATACTGGTTTCTTCATTGTCATGATCTGTAAGAAAGTTTAGACCGAATTTCCTGGTGGGTCACAGTGTTTAAAGAACTTGGACGTACGTTTGTCGAACAGCGGCCGGAAAAAATTTGCAGGCCCTCTCAAAACTATCGCCTCTAGGGCCTAGTCTCGATGTGCATAATGGGATCGGTCACCATTTTGTTTACAGGATCTGGCAGGCCCTCTCAACAGTGTGACCTGTCCATGATGCAATAGGGCCTGTGGAGGAGGCAGGCCCAGCCCCCACAAATGGCCCTGGGGACGAGGTTGAATTGATCGCTCCTTTACGTTTCTCCGCCATTGTTGTATTGGCCAGCCGTAAACAAAACCACGCGTGCGCAGTGCTACTGCTATTCTAATATATTCCCAGGGAAAACTTCTTTCATTCTTGGTATATTAAGATATCCACGTATTTCAAGAAATATCCATAGATAAGGTACAAACCTGTCTGTTATCTCTCTTTAGGAAAGACTGATACTAGTGTTTCACATTTTCACTGGTTTTAGCCTTTCAGCTACGACAAGTAAGTATGTCGTTAAACCTAGTATGTTTACCCCAGGAAAGTTTACACATTCTATGTATCTATGTATGAATCATGTGAATTTTCGCCACTCATCACAATCATACTCAATCTAGATATGGTCTGGAAACTCAGCTAAAGTCTTTGGTCTATCTTTTTGTTCGCCTTTATGCATTTTTGTGCCCGGTGCACGGTCACTGAACAAATTGTATTTTAGTATAATTGTCGAATTGTCCAATAGCAACGTTTCAGTTCAATCACTCAACCGTGCTTTTTAAATATTAATAAACCTAAAACAAAGGATGTGGACGGTGTAAAGTACGGTTCAACATAAAATCACAGCTCATTATAGGCGCTTTGAAGTTGGCCGAGTTTCCAGACCATATCTCGATTGACTATGTCACAATACTGCAACGTTTCTGGCTTTGCACTAAAAAGCGAAATACCGAACATGTCCAAATCATAATAGCGGCCGCTATTTTGAAATTCTTTTTCGTATGCATTATAATCTGTCTTCTCCGAATGTTTCCTCGAGAAATAAACCACTGTAGAAGCTATCAAATATACTGGAAGAAAGATAATTCATCTGGCTACGACATACGTACAGTTTATCCGACCAAATAGCTTAGTTTTCTTTAAAAAAGCGAAATACCGAACATGTCCAACACGAACTAGAGATGCTTGTTGAACGTCCCGGGTATTCCAGGGTGAAATCGTCCCGGTAGAAACATTCTCATGTAAACCCGTGATGAAAAACGTCCCGTCCCAGTAAACGTCCCGTCCCGCCTCCAATGTAAACAGCCCCTAAGAAAACTCTACTTGGCCCAGCTGGGATTCGAACAAGCGACCTTTGGTTTACTAGACCGATGGTCAAGTTGGGAGCTGAAGGTCGAATGATAGTATGAAGACTGTTATCTAGATATTGAAGAAACTAGTCTGTTTCAAAATATCAAATAGCCTAAGTACTATCATTCGACCTTCAGCTCCCAACTTGACCTGTAGCTCAGTTGGTAGATCATCGGACTAATAAACCGAAGGTCACAGGTTTAAATCCAAGCTGGGCCAAGTAGACTTTTCTCTACTTGCCCAGTATGTGATAACTATTGTTTAAAACATGAACAGCGGTGTTTTATCAAATTTAAAAATCAAGCACACAGATTCTATACCATTATATAGTATTCTTTCTGATATTGAAAAGATATAAAACTATGGACATGCTACTGATTTCCTTTGTGTTTTCCTCGTGAATTATTAATGAGTTTTTAACACTTGAAACATATGTATATATAGTACAAATTTTATTAAAATTACCTTTTAACTACTCAAATTCTTCACACGCAATAGAAATTTCTGTGGCAGTACATTCAAATTAGAGAAATTCATCATCATCTTATTCTCCAGGGCTGATATTTGTTCCTAGGAAAACAAAAATGTACATGTTTTCGATGATATATATTTTTTAAAAACTTGAAAAATATTCGTTGCATCACATGCCTCGTAGAGAAAAGCTAGATATTCCTGCCTGAGCTGGTCAAAAATGGCTCCTTTATTGTTTTACTGTGTCTAACACCAGGTGATTTTACTCATCAAAGAGAGAACCCTCAGACATCATAGGCAGCAATGAGTTAACAAGTGATTAACCCATTCCTGCCTGAGCTGACGAAAAATGGTTCCTTTATTGTTTTACTCTGTCTAACACCGGTTCAGTGATTTATTATAGAAAAGAAAATTCTTATATTTTTGATTAGCAAATTCTATCTGATCTCCGAACAATTCGATCCATTAAGAAAAGTTCTGATCTGAACTAGGAAAAATTGAAATCGGACAGTTAGGGAAAGGTTATCAAAAAATCAACATCGTTATGCATCAGTCAATGCCAGCATTGCCCCCCCCCCCCCAGACAATGCCAGGCATTTGCAGTTTTTTCTTGTGTGGGGGTGGGGCATTTGTTCTCTCAGTATTTCCCCAGGGCCGGGCATTAGTCTTCCCATGGGCATTGGGCCGGGCATTAGTCTTCCCCTGGGCATTGGGCCGGGCATTTGTCATGACCAAAGAGGATGTAAATGAAGTAAATTACCATAAGTTATGTTAATGTATAATCTGTTAATTTATGAAATGAGTTTTATCCTGACTCAGTAGGTTTATTATTTTAGTTTTTTCACACTTTACGAGCAGTTTAGGAGTTTCTAAAAGTAATGCAAACACTCCTCTAATACATTTCATATTGAACACTTCTTGTTTTGTTTACTTTTATTGTCAATATATCCTATTATAAAACGGCAATAAATTTGAGTTGTGAAGAGTTGCATTTTGTGCATACTGTAACAATACTGTAATTATATTAATAGTTGTGCTACAATAGAGAAAATTGAACACAAGACAGAAGTTAAAAACATGCACCTTGCGTCTGAATCATAGATGGTCTGAATCTATTAAAGACCATCAACATGCTAGGATTTTCCTTACGTTTAATTTCCTGATGACTTCACAAGTCAAACTCACCCTGGGGCAGGGCACAGGCTCGGACTGGCCTATGTGCCATTGTGCCATGGCACATGGGCCCTTCTGGGACATCAAAATGGGTCCCTGACCAGACACACCCATAAAATATCAAATTGGAAGCATTGAAGCAATTACTGAATTCCGCATTTGTAAAATTAGTGATAAGGAAAATACTCAAAATAGTTTGCAACAGACCAACAGTAACACTTTGGAAGCAGTGGTGATTTGTTCTATAGAAGTTGATTTACTGAAGGCTGTTGATAACGAGGCAGTGTATCGAAAACTTGCATCAAAGTCCTCGGAAATGGAACAGCTTCTTATGTTCTGAAATGTTAAAAATGTTTTGTTCTAAATGTTGAAAAGTCCTGAAATCTGTTGTATTTTGTGTAAATTGTGTGTTTTATATGACGTTTTAATGTTTTATAATCTCCGGAATTCTATAAAATCTTCCCCAAAAACGCAGGAAATGCCATTTCAGAGACTCTAGATTTCAAAATTTTCCAGGGGGGCTTGCCCCCGGGCGGCCCCCCTCAGAGGCTTCTCGAATTGTCCCCCTAGGCCTGGGCCCCCTCACAGCTGAAATGGCAAGGCCCCTAAATTGGGACAAGTCCGAGCCCGGAAGGGCATTTGTTATCCATTTTTTTGCCCCGGGTGGGGCATTGTAGCGTCTTTTTCACCCAACCCCAGGGCATTTGCATTTAAAACATTTAAAAAATGCAAATGCCCGGGGGTCAGCCTGCGGGTGTTGCGGATGGGCAACGCTGGAATTGACTGATGCATTACACATGTTGAAATTTACATACAAAACCCTACACATGACAGTATAGTACAATAAAATCTGCACGATTTTCGCGTAAAGTTGGGGCGGAACCCCATATTTAATGGCGCTATTTTATAGTTAAGGTATACAGGTATATCCTAGAAGAATATTATAGAAATCGCTACCTTTTAATAAAAAGGACATTCTTGGCCTAAATTCACAGCACACTCGAGTCTTCGCAGTCCGCCATCTTCGCCCAGCCAAACTGTATTTAATAGTTCATGAGGTAAGACCAGTGCTTCCACTTGGCTAAAGCAAAATTTCCTTTTTTTATCCTTCTTTTTAGCAAAATTTCCTTCCCAAAATCTGAAATTTCCTTCCAGTTTTCCCTCCAAAATCTCTTCTAAATCCTTCTTCTAATTATTAAAATTTGGATCGTACACTTCACCAGTAAGCTTTCGAATGGCTCGACGATCGAAATTGTGTATGACGAGCTTGATTCTCGACTCGAGTCAATCCAATCTCGTCCCCAATCATTCTTTGCATGATTTATATATATATATATGTTAATGCAGTTTATAAAATAAGATGTCCTCTACGCACGCTCTGATTGGCTGGGCCCCGTGCATTTATAAGAGTATGAAGATCATGAATGACGTAAAATGGCGTGAAGTGGCGTAGGATGGCGTCACCTGGCGGGAAAAGCTAGCGAACCTTCAAAACTATCCCACTTTCAGTTTATTTTTTCCCCTCTTATTTTATAAAACAAATAAAACATACCGCTCCTGTGCATATGTACTCTTATAAAGGTTCGTTTGACGTGATTTGAACACCTCTACTCAACTTCTTTTGTGTTCAAATGACGTCAAACGAACCTTTATAAGAGTACATATGCACCACAGAATAAGGATCAACCAGAAGTCCGACTCAGCGTCGGCACCTTTGATGTAAGCGTCCTCGCGAAATGTCGGCCTGCGATCCCGGCGCCATTTTGAAAGTAAGTGCCCCCGGGAAATTAGCCCTCTCGTCCTTGCGACCCTCGGGCTCCCGTATTCAATTACTCTTGGACTTCTTGTGACCTTTTAATTAAATTTATATTGTTATATATATATATAAATAATATTTAGTTAAGTAAATAAATAATTTACTTTAGAAAATGGTTCCTTGGAAATAAAATTCTTTGACCACAACTACAAGGTTATTAAAACTTCAGTACGCGGATACTACGGTAAGAGTCCGTGGCAAAACAAGTCCTGCACTCATGAAGCGGGCTTTACATTTCTCGATTATGCCGACACATTTGTTTATAGAAGAAGATGGCTAAAATTTTCGGAACTACGCATTGTTGAAATACATCGGGTACGTATGTTGTTAGAAATTTTATAAGCTTTCATTCGGTGTATAGTTCAAACTTTTGTGTTACCTGTAACTTTTTAAAATGTTCAAAATGTGCACACCATTGTTCGATTAAAACTTTTATGGTCAACGGTGAGAACATTTTGAACATTTTAAAAAGTTACAGGTAACACTACGATTTGAAATATATACCGAATGAAAGCTTATAAAATTTCTAACAACATACGTACCCGATGTATTTCAACAATGCGTAGTTCCGAAAATTTTAGACATCTTCTTCTATAAACAAATGTGGAGTTTATACAATTCTGGATTATGCCGACAGCTTCGTCAGTGCAGGACTTTTTTGCCATGGAGTTTTACCCGTAGTATCCGCGTACTGAAGTTTTAATAACCCCGTGGTCAAAGAATTTCATATCCAAAGAATCGTTTTCTAAAGAAAATATATTACTTATTTACTTAACTAAATATTATTTATATATATAGATAATAATATGAAGTTAATTAAAAGGTCACAAGACGGCCAAGAGTAATTGATTACAGGAGCCCGAGGTCGCAAGGACGAGAAGGCTAATTTTCCAGGGACACTTACTTTCAAAATGGCCAACTGGCGCATGCGCATAAAAATAATGGGACACTTTTTTCCGCGAGTCGGACTTCTGGTTGATCCTTATTCTGTGTATGCACAGAGCTTTATGTTTTATTTGTTAAAGAAAATAGAAATTGCAAACATTGAGCCTGCGCTATTTGTGTAGCAGTCGTCTTTCGCTTAGAACCCTATTTAACCCCACGCATCCCCGGGGATCATATATTACTACCCGTGTTTTTAATTTATACACGTTTTTGAACCCGAAAATAAAAAATAAGCAGTTTAATTACTGAAAAAGTTTGAATTTCAAAATTTCCTTCCATTTTCCTTCCATATGACCAAATTTCCTTCAAATTTCCTTCCAAATTTTATTTCCTTTTTTTCCCCTTCCAAATGCCAAAATTTCCTTTTGGAAGGAAATTTCCTTCCAAGTGGAAGCACTGGACTGATGACGAAGGTATTCGGGAAATACTCGTAAACCACTCGGAAGTTTAGTTAACTTTCAAAATTAGATAAAAGATTCTAAACCTTACTATTAGTATTAAATAGTTAAATAGTTAAATAGTTTCTTTAGACTCCATTAAAGAAATTATATTACAGAATTTTAAAGCAAATAACGTTAAAAAAGTTTAAAGTCCAACGTCGGGTTATCTTCGGGAAAAGCCGAGTATATGTAATGACGTCATCAATACCGATGTCTGTCCGATCCCATGTTTTCGGTATGAGGCGCCGTGTGTTGCAAAATTCATGCTTTTGGTGTAAGTGGTACTGAGATGCTCACAACATGTGTTGAAATAAACAAAGTAGCCATCGCACATCACATGAAATGCACACATACATCAGAGTCGGACTGGCTTCGTATTAGGGGCGGTGCCACCAGGGAGAAGGGCGCAGTTAAGAAAATAAATTAATAAATAATGACATTGGCCTACTAAGGTACATCACAAACAAATTTGCCCACAAGCCTCTGTAAATC